>MU689216.1:4938-43633 GCA_026770625.1 Nicotiana glauca | reverse complement strand
AAGGCTTTCCCAGGGCCGGGATCAAATGACTGTAGTAGATGGGTCCCTAGGCCTGTAGAAAAAGCTTGACCATTTATTCTTCATTAATCGGAGGACTGACTCGAGCAGCTTGCTCCCTCTATCTGAGCCCAAACTCATTAAAGCTTTCCTCCGGCCTCTTTTCCATTTTAGATAACGAGGAGCGGTCTGATGTAACATTCGATTTACACTGAAAATATCGGACAAAATCTTGAGCCATATCGCCCAATGTAAGCCACTTATCATCATCTTGGCGGGTATGCCAGTCCAAGGCTGCTCCAGTTAGTCTTTCACTGAAATATGCCATCACTACGTCGTCTTTCTCCCCAACAATACTCATTTTATTGCAATAGATCCTCAGGTGGTCCACCGGATCTCCACGCCCATCGTACAAGTTGAATCTTGGTACTTTGAACCCTACGAGTATGCTGCCCTGGCTTTCCATTCTTTGCTTGTCCCTAAAGGACTGTTCTGTGTTTTTCAACTTCCTGGGTACCCCATCTCGCTCTTCTCTTCCCGTAACCCTTTTCATTTCTAGCATGAAGCTACTCATCCTGGAAGCTCTTCTTTTATAAATTGAGGATCTTGCGGGCACACTCTGGGAGGTGATATTGGGTATTGTGAGCTTTGGGTGGATATTCATTGTTTTGGGGTAATGGGTATGACATGGGAGTAATTTCGGGGAGACGTAACTGGGAGATGAGTGATGGAGCTATTAGGGTAATTGGGAAAATAAGCAGGTGTATCTGGTGAATATGGAGGATTATTTGGCACTGTGTTTGGAGCTTGGATAAGGGCAACATCTGGAAAAATCGGTGGTGGCGGGGGTGGTGCCTTCCCAGTCATCCAGGCTTGGTACATGTCTGTCATGTGTCGCCTTAACATCCGCACCTCTTCACCCAACCCATTATCCCGTTCAACCAACTGATGTCGGGCACCGGTATTAACCAACTTAGTTCCATTGTTGTTTGCCATTACTTTTTTTTTTTGTCCTTGTGTTGTAAAGAAGAGTTACCACTTTGAAAACCACAAACCAACCACCTTTCTGGAATGATACGACAAAAATGAAACCACCACGTTAGCGTTTACGGAATTTAACATATTAGTAATAGCTTTTGATTTGTCGCATGCGTCATCCCGGCTTTTTCCTTATTTCCAATTGTAAACTTTCCCTTTCTTTATTTTTCTTTTTTTCTCTCTTTTTATTTTTCTTTTTTTTTCTTTTCCACTTGCCTTTCTTGATTTTTCTTTCCTTTCTTTCTTGTTTTTCCGCTATTTCCTTTTATTTTTGCCTTTTTGTGGTTTTCCCTCTTTTTTCTTTTTTCTTTTCTTTTGGTTATGGTCGAATCCTATGGAGATTGTCTATGTATCATGACCCCGCATGAATCAGACCAAGCGTAGTTCTTGCAAATTGAATGCAAAAATAAAGAGATAATTTTTGGGATTTCCAAATTTTGTTTTTCTTGAAGGGAAACTACAGAAGCAGACTCAAAATAACAAACTACAAACTCGATGATTAAAACTAGATCAAAGCTTCACATCCTGGGGCCCGTGAGGCATCACTCGGCATCTCCACAGGCCTCCGCAAGACTGAGAAGGTTTCAATATCAACTGTGACCATTTAAAAAAACTGACCATGTAGTGGCTTATTTTAAAAAAACAAAGTGGCTATTTTTGCAAAGTTTGGTTTTTCTTCTTTCTTTACGAAAATGAAGACTCGGTTTTACAGATATGGCCTTTCAGCACCTCCGAAAGGGAGATTTTAAGGCTGTGCCCGCAAACCGTTTTTAACATGACTCAGGGTGGCTGTTCTTGTAAAACAGCCTTCCGGTGCCCGTTTGGGGACATTCGGCTTATTTTTCAACAAGAATGGCGTCACCCAACTTATTGGATAAACATTAAAATTTTGGTATTTTGGCTATTTTTGCAAAAGGGGTGGTTGGACCCGTCAAGGGTTGCCTACGTATCTCACACCCGATGAGAATCAAACCAGCGTAGTTCGGACCGATTGGCCAAAATAAAAACTATTTTGGACCAACAATTTCCTTTCTATTTTTTTTTTTCAAATATTTTCTCTTTTTTTCTATTTTTTCCGTTTTTTCAAAAATCCGACAGCATTTCGGTACTATTTGGGCATTGGGTTATCCTCCCTTAGTCCTAACACTGCTATTTTTTCACAATTTTTCACTCATTGTATACAAGCCGGTCAACATGCGAAGCCGAGCAAATAAATTCAAGTAGCACGTAAGATGCATCAGGATGGTCATTTCAATTTGGGTCACCTGTCCTAGACGGACCCAACCCCTGTGTTGAGTCCCCTAAGTCAAATGCACATGATGCAAACAAACGTCCTACTAGGGATCCGGCATGAGTTTATTGTTCTTCTAGGTTTAAACCCTAGGTTTATTGGTCTAGACCTGGCTTACCCGAGCGGACAACTCGGGCCGAGGGGGAGGCAGCGTACCGGGGATACAGAAGCTCTACCGTCTTTGCAACTTATCCAAACCTCATTCTAAATTGGGAAAGACTCTAAACAGAAGAGAAGATACACGAAGTGCACCCTTCTCCATGATGTAGAAGACTCAGAAAGAGAGAGGGATTCGCGACAGTTTATATATACAGTGTCAACAAATCAAAGCGGAAAAACATTTAGCACATAAAGCATGAAACATGTAGGAAAATCAGATAAAGCCAAATAGAACAATTTAACTGAGCTCGAATTCTGAACCCTGAACAAAAGTTCTGGGTCCTTGTCCCCAGCAGAGTCGCCAGAGCTGTCACACCTCCTTTTTCGCTACCATACCCCGTGAAAGGTGTAATAAAAGGAGTTTTTCCACTTAAAGGACAATCGAAACGGGATTCGTTTTATTAAAGATTCAGAGTCGTCACTTGAGAGATTTATGGTGTCTCAAGTCACCGGTTTGAATTCCGAATTGAGAAAAAGGTTTGACTCTGTTTAACCGTCGCGAACCAAAAATCCGGGTAAGGAATTCTGTTAACCCGGGAGAAGGTGTTAGGCACTCCCAAATTCTGTGGTTCTAGCACGGTCGCTCAACTGCTATATTTGGCTAAATTTTGATTTTTATACATGTTAAACCTACAGTGCAATTTTAAAGTTATTTACCGCTTTTTGTCAATTATTATTTTATTTAAGAAAGTGAACGTCGTTTAAGAGCGTGTTTTCGGATCACGTCACATGAAATGCACCCGGATCCTCGACACATTCTTATTCAACATTTTCGGATTTGGGTCACATGAAATGCACACCCGAATTTAGGAATGTAATTTTATTAAAATTGCATCTAAAGAAACTAACGTGTTGTTATCTTTTGGGAAGGCCGTGAAATTTGCTAAACGGTCCGTCCCGAATTCTAAGTATTTTTAATCAAGTACTTAATGAGGGTGCCGCAATTGTATATTTGATTTGGCGAGGCTCCTCTCATTTTATTAAAAGGCCATCTAAAGAAAACTAAAATTTTCTATTTATTTGTCTCTAAAGGCCAATTAATTTACAAATATTAATTCGGGCCTCAAATTCAAGTTCGAATTCAAACAAAAGGGAAAACCCTTTTAGCTTAAATCCGCTACCAAATTCGAAACCCATTTTTTATATTTATGAATTAATTTCCTCTATCTCTAATATATTAACATTATCAAATGCTATTATTTAAAGTAAACAAGGAATTTGGGCTTCAAGTTCAAGTCCACACTTGAACAAGAGGCGCACCTCTTAATTCAAGCGTGCTACCTAACAAGAAAGACCAAAATCATATTATTAAATTTAATCCTAACTTTCAGCACTTTTGGGCTTCACCAATTAACCTAATTTGTGTTAACAAGAGATTTCCTTGCGATTTGGGCCTTCCTAATATTCAGCCCGATCTGAAACATACGAGTTTGGTCTTCCATTGATTAGCCGGGCCAAACCCTTGAACCCAGATTTTATTCAAGGTGTTTTTTTTACTTTGGCTTAGTAATGAGCCCAAGAAATTAATTCTGCAACCTACAACTATTCAAATCCAAGGGACTATTATGCATTTCAAATAATTCTAAATTATCATTTAACATATGAAGAATGGCCTAATGCCTTAGGATTTACTAAACAGAATTTGATACATAAAACTAAAACTGAGTACACTATACTGGAGCTCTTTGATAACGCATTTCTTTTTTACAATTCTAACCAAATGATGATTCAATCTCATGCAGCACACTGTATTAATGATGCTAACAGGTAAACGAAACACATATGACAACTATATCCATATATTTGACCATAATTTATAACTAAACTTAAACTAAGCTAAGTATACTTATTGTTATTAGACCCTATTACACTAGTCTAATGTTAAAAAAACTACAAGATTATGGAATTTACTAGTTTATTAAAAATCGAAAGTCCAAAGCAGTCCAATTATTACATGATGCAAAATATAATATAGAGGAATCTCTTATACATATAATTTCAGGAAACTAGAATCCTATTTAACTATCTATAATACCGTAATTAGGCATTATATACAAGGATAGTAAGATATCAATGAGACAAAGCTTGAACGCATCCTTTATTCAAATTTCTTCGAATTTATTACATTTTTAGCAGTGGATCTTCAAGTATAAGCCAAGGAAATACTTGGATTAAATCACAGCAAGAGAAATTAATAATCAACAGCAAGCAAACGAGTAACAGCAGCAGATGTAATCCACAAACAGTTGAAATCAATCAGCACATGCTCGATTTGGACTCAAAAACAGCAGTGTAACAGCCCAGAAATAAACGAGAAGATCACAATACCAAAACTAACCAAAACAGCCTTGAATAAACCCAAAATCACTCGAAATAGAATCTAATAAATCTCTGAAACTTCAGCAATCAATATTGAGCTGAAGATGCAAATTAATGACTAAAAATGGAGATTAATCTAAGGTTTTCTAATAAAACAGTAAATTTTTGGGATTTTTAAAGGTTTTTTCTTGTTTTTGGATTTTTGAAAGGTCTAAATTTCAAATTCAGATCTGAAATTGAAGAGGAGAATTTGGGGGGACTTTTTGGAGGCTAGAAACTTCTTCAACAAGTAAGGTTAATGCCCCTTTTGAGGCAAAATTAGTGTACAATTTCAGATTCAAATTTTACCCATTAGCCCTTCTTTATTTTCAACTTTGGTCCTTTAGCTTTTAACTTGTTATCCAAGTAATGCCTTAAACTTCCTGAAATGTACACTTAAGCCTTATTCTGGAATGTCCTAGAAGGTTCTATCATATTTCTATTCCCCTTAAATCCCTAAACTACCCTTGCCTGTTTTCTAAAATTACCAATTCTAAAAAACCTACCCTTTTCCCATGCCTAAACTACCCCTGAAACCCCCTGAAATTGCCAACCAGACCCAACCTTGTCAATTAAATCCCAATTCTTTAACTAGTTAAGGCTAGCTATGGTTAACTAATCTTAATTCAGCTATAACCAATCTCTAATTAGAACTTTTTAACAACTAATTGACTGATCATTGAACGATTATTGGTTATCTTAAGCTACTGATTAGATTAGATTTAAGCAAAACCCAAATGAGATTGATTTAGGACTTATTGAACAAAAATTTTTCTGGTAATCAAAACTAACAACTTAAAGAAAATCAAAACAAACAATTAGAAATCAATACCTAATTGGCTATTTGAACTACTATCAACAAACAAATACCAACTAGATTAAAGCAAAATCAATATGAGAATCAACCTATATTCAAACCAATCTGACCCTAAATCAAGCTTATAAGGAATGAAACACTAAGACTGTCAAGAACAAATAGAATCAGGAACTATGCCTATTTACGAATAAGAATAAGAACAAAGAACAAAGAAAACAAAATTCTAATTATCAAAACACAATTTAAAACATGCAGAGAGAGAAAAAAAATCAAATAAAGAAACAGGTCTTACTGATTTGTAATCTTCCACTTGGTCAATCTCGAATTGGTTTTCCAATTAGTGTTATAAGTTTATTTTGTCCAAAACAAACATATAACAGTAATCAAAAGCCTATAGAGACGCTTGAAATTCTTTTAAGAAGGTAGAAAACTCCAAACCCTAGATTTGACATTTGAGCCTTTTTACTTAGATTCGAGAGATTTTGGGCAGGTATTAGTGATGAGGGAGGTCTGGGGGTTGTGTGGTATGAATTTGGGCCAGTTTGGACAAAGCCACGACTTGGCCGGAAAGTTTAAATATAAGATTTGACGTCTTCGGTTGTGATTCGAAGAAAACCAAGGGCAGATATGGAATGAGGAGATGAAGGAGAAGAGGTGGTGTAATTTTGGGATATTTTGGAGCTTCGCCGGCGGCGGCGATGATTTCCAACGGCGGCGGACGGCGGACGGCGGAGTAGGGCGGAGATAGGGTGGGGTGACGGTGGTGGTGAGTTTGTACGAGGAAGGTGTAAAATGTTCTCTAGGGTTTGGGCAATATTATTACCTTTTTATGTAATATAATTGATCACATCTGAGCCATTTGATTAATTCAATAGACGGACAGGATTGAAGGGGGGAGGGGGAAAATGATGTCGTTTGGTGTCTCTGAGCCGGACTGGGCTAAGGCTTGGGCCAGACGGGTTGGGAAAGGGTTTTGGGGTGATTGGGCTGAATGAAGATTTGGGCTCATATTTAAGCCAAATAACAAAACATGGCCCAATTATTAACACAACCCCCCTTTTTTTTATTTGCTTCCTTTCATTTCTTTTACTTATTTTTTCATTTTGTATTTTTGTAATTTTTTATAAAATGCTAAAATAAACAAACAATTAAATTAACACTAAAAATTAGATTTCCTAATTAATTCCTAATTAAAAGAAAAATACAAACTAATACCAATTTGAATTAAAACGCAAAATGGACCCTTTTTGTTATTTTCTTTATATTTTGTTCTAAAACAAATTAATACTAATTGATACTAAAATTATGAAATTAAATTCCTAAATGCCAGTGCATATTTTTTTGTATTTTCATATGAATAAAAATACAACCAATTAACACAAAATTCAACAAAATTCACAAAAAATTATAAAATAATAAAGAAATCATTTTATTTGAAAATTTGGGAATAATTTGCTTGGGATAAAAATCACGTGCTCACAATTACGAGTTCCCTGTTATGTCATTTGGGCTGACCAATGCCCCAGCAGCCTTTATGCATTTGATGCACAGTGTGTTCAGGCCATATCTCGATTCATTCGTGGTTGTTTTCATAGATGATATTCTTGTATACTCCCGAAGTCGGGAAGATCATGAGCGGCACCTGAGGATAGTGCTTCAGACTCTGAAAGAAAAGGAATTATACGTAATGTTTTCAAAATGTAAGTTCTTGTTTAATTCCGTGGCATTCTTAGGTCACGTGGTATCAAGTGAGGGTATTTGGGTGGATCCGAAGAAGGTAGAGGCAGTGTAGAGTTGGCCTAGACCCTCCTTAGCTATAGAGATTCGTAGTTTTCTCGGCTTGGCGGGTTACTACCCTCATTTTGTGGAAGGGTTTTCATCTATTGCAGCTCCTATGAGTAGATTGACTCAGAAGGGTGCTCCATTTCAGTGGACAGAGGAGTGTGAGGCGAGCTTTCATAAGCTCAAGACAGCTTTGACTACAACCCCTATTTTGATATTGCCTACTGGTTTGGGGTCCTATACAATTTATTGTGATGCCTCACGGGTTGGACTTGGAGCGGTGTTGATGCAGGACGGTAGGGTGATTGCTTACGCGCCCACACAGTTGAAGATACATGAGAAGAATTACCCTATCCACGACCTTGAGCTAGCTGCTATTGTTCATGCCTTGAAGATCTGGCATCATTATTTGTACGGCGTGCCTTGTGAGATTTATACAGACCATAGGACTTTGCAACACCTGTTCAAGACTAAGGATCTAAAATTGCGTCAGAGAAGGTGGTTAGAGTTGCTGAAAGATTAGGATATTACTATCCTCTATCACCCGGGCAAGGACAATGTAGTGGACGATGCTTTGAGTCGCCGGGCAGAGAGTTTGGGAAGTTTGGCTTACTTACCACCATTAGATAGGCATATGGCGATGGATGTTCGGGCCTTAGCCATCCAGTTTGTGAGATTGGATCTTTCAGAGCCTAGTCGGGTTTGTACCTCGGTGCCTCAACTGTAAGCAAGTGAATTATGAGCACCAGAGACCCGGAGGATTTGGTTTAGACCGGGTGAGGCTAGACTGTTGGGTAAAGACTTGGTTCAGGATGTGTTGTAAAAGTTTAAAGTGATCCAGGATAGACTCTGTATAGCCTCGTCCAGACAGAAGGGTTACGCGGTCAGGAAGGTTCGTGATGTTTCATATATGGTAGGAGAGCGGGTTCTGCTTCGAGTTTCGCTTATGAAAGGCGTTATGTGATTTCGGAAGAAAGGGAAATTGAGTCTGAGGTTTATTTACCTTTTTGAGGTATTGAAGCGTGTTGGAGAAGTTTCTTATGAGCTTGCCCTATCTCCCATCTTGGCAGGAGTTCATCCGGTATTTCAGGTTTTGATGCTCCGGAGGTATCACGGCGACCCGTTGCACGTGTTGGATTTCATCTCAGTTCAGTTGGACAAGGATTTATCTTATGTTGAGGAGCCAGTGGCTATATTGGATAGACAGATCAAAAAGTTGAGGTCAAAGAGCATTGCTTCAGTAAAGGTTCAATGGCGGGGTCAGTCGGCAGAGGAGGCAACTTGGGAGACCAAGTGGGATATGCGCAGCCTATACCCTCATCTTTTCACTACTTCAGGTATGTTCTTTATGCTCGTTCGAGGACGAACGAATGTTTTAGTGTGGGAGGATGTAACGACTCGGCCGGTCGTTTTTAGAATTTATGCCCCGACCCCCTATTAACTATTTCCCCTAAATTCATTTCTGCTATTTTGGTTTGCCGGGACGTTTGGTGTTGAGTTTAGGAGAGTTTTGGGAGACTTAGTCCCTAAATGAAAGCTTAAGTGTTGAAAAAAATGGTCCATAGTCGGAACAGTGTGAAGTCGGCATCAGAATGGAAATCTGATGGTTCCGTTAGCTCCGTTAGGTGATTTCGAGGTTGGGAGCATGTTTGGAATAAATTTTAGAAGTCCGTAGCTAATTTAGGCTTGAATTGGCGAAGTTAGTATTTTGGCGATTTTCGGTTGATAGGTGAGATTTTGATTCGGAAGTCGGAATGGAATTCCGAGAGTTTCTGTAGCTTCGTTAGGTGATTTGGGATAGCCTGCAAAATTTCAGGTCATTCAGATGTGTTTTGGTTGGGTTTTTTATCAAATGCGTGTTTTGGAAGTTTTAGAAGAACTTAGGCTTGAATTCAATGTAATTTGATGATTTTTGTGTCAGTTGAGGTGTTTTGATGATTGGAGCAAGTTTGGATGATGTTTTAAGACGTGTTGGTATTTTTGGTTGAGGTCCCGGGGGCCTCGGGTGTGTTTCGGATGCTTAACGGGACATTTCCGTGTTGAAAAATGTTGCAGCAGCAGAAGTTCTGGTATTTTCGCTTCTGCGGCTTGGGAACCGCAGAAGCGGCTGGTTAATCGCAGAAGCAAAAGCTGGGCTTCCTCCAATTTTCCGCAGAAGCGGAATATTTTCCGCGGAAGCGGAATCGCAGGAGTAGTTGTTCTTCCGCAAAAGCGAAAGTTCGACCCTCAGTGAAAACCCCAGAAGCGGAACCGCTTAAGCGGTTAAATGACTGCAGAAGCGGAAAACGTGTCTGGGCAGAAGGTTAAGTCCTAAAAATGGGACTTCGTTCCCATTTTCCTTTTTTGACAACTTGGAGCTTGGTTAAGGCGATTTCTCAAGAGATTTTTGGAGAGGACAATGGGGTGAGTGTTCACAACTTAATTTTGGTTATATAACTCGAATCTATTATAAGTTTTGGCATTTAATCCGTGAATTTTGTTGGAATAGTTTAGAAAACCCTCTTGGATAAAATCATAGATTTGAGGGTCAAAATGTTATGGAATTTCAATAATTTTGGTATGGTTAGACTCGTGAGAATACGAGGTTTCTCGAAATATAAATTTTACCCGATTTCGAGACGTGGGCCCGAGGCGCATTTTGGTCATTTTACATAATTTCGCGTTTTATCTTAGAGTTTAATTGTAGAATAAATTAATTGGATTATTATTTACAATATGCAATTTAATTAAATAGATCTGAGTCATTTGGAGTCAGATACTCGTGGCAAGAGTGTGGTTTCAGGTTGACTTGCACTTGTTCGAGGTAAGTGGCTTGTCTAACCTTGTGTGGGGGACTTTGTCCCTTAGGATTTGATATTTGGTAATTGAATGCCTTGTACGTGAGGTGACGAATGCGTACTTGAGCTAATTGTTGAAAATTCATTTTTATTTGGAATATTTAAATTGAGCTTTTCTTGCTTACCTGTTTTACTCTAATTGCAGATTAGCCCGTGTTAGTTAGAGGAGCATGTTTAGTTGACTTATTTGCCTATTTGCTTAAACTGCCTTGTTTGTATTCTATGAAGCATGTTAGGCTAGATTTTACTATTATTTGTTATGAGTTTGGTATTTATTTGATATTTTGAGCTGTTATTATTTGTTTTAAATTTGGGACTACGGGACGACATCCCGGGAGATCTCCTGCACGTTTTATGTTCTAGATTGGGAGTGCGGGACACTAAGAGATCCTTGGCACATGTGTATATAATTATCGAGGATACCAAGAGATCCTTGGGATACCAAGAGATCCCTGAATCATTATTTAGGATACCAAGAGATCCTCGGGATACCAAGAGATCCCCGAATTATTAATTAGGATACCAAGAGATCCCCGGGATACCAGGAGATCCCCGATTATCATGCATGTTGTGAGCAGTATTTACCTTGTATTGTTTTATTTAATCTTTCTATTACGGCATTCCTTATTTATCCCGTTTCTATTCTCGTTGTAGACTTTATCTATATTGTCCCCTTTATCTTATCATTTATTATGTTTATCTCAGTAGAGCCCTGACCTTCCTCGTCACTACCCAACCGAGGTTAGGCTTGGCACTTATTGAGTACCGTTGTGGCGTACTCATGCCCCTTCTGCGCATGTTTTTCATGTGCAGCTCTAGGTACCTCCACCCAGGCGTACTATCCTCACGGAGGAGAGATCTAGTAGAGACTTTGAGGTATATCTGCCACGTCCGCAGACCAGAAGTATCTATCTTATTCCAGCTTTAGTATATGACTTTCCTTTCTTTCAGTTGTGTAGACATTCTAGAGTTAGAGCAGTGTACTTTCTTTCTATTAGCCTGTGTTTTCTATTAGCGAGTTCCCACCAGAAGATAATTTTGAAGAAGCAAATATAATGATTCAATCTTGGATAGAGGAACAAGCTCAACTGATGAAATCTCATGAGTTTCTCCGTGATGGTGTTTCAAATATGACAGAATAGGTGAATGATGAAAGAACTGAGCTCAAGAAAGAGATAGACCAATTTGGCTCAGATATATATGACCTACAAGCTAAATTAAATAAAAAGGTTGAGGTGTCTGATGCTTTACAACCAATTTTTGGGGATACTGGCCAACTTATGGAGCGGAAATAGGAATTCCAACTATTCAACAAAATTACTAATGATGCCAAGGTTGACGAATAGTGCAACATTGAGGATGTTAAAAATATTGCAATGTTGGAGTTGAGGCTTAGTGGTTCTCATTTTAAATATTTTTCTACATTATGTTTGGATGGAGACATGGAGATCGTGCCTTTGGAGAGATATATAGATGAAGAACAAGATCCTTACATTCTAAAATTTGCCGCACCAAAAAGACAAAATGACATCCCGCACTTAAGGGCCAAGAAGTGCAAGATGCGATATCTAGTGCTTGTTTCCTCTATTTTTACCTCCCCAAGAACGTGACACAAAAGTTGATGCAAAATTGGGGGCATAATTTATATCCTCAAAGTGTAAGAAAAAGTGGTGAAAGGACGGGGTCGTGCCGCGACGTTAAATCAAGCGCTTTTTGGGAGTAGCCCAATTTTATTTTTCTTTTTTGCTTTTGCTTTTTTTTATTCTGTTATTTTTTACAGTGTCGTGTTTGTATTTTGTAGGAGTACGATCATGGAGCCAAATCCAATAGGAATGTGCAAAAGCAAGCAGGTGGTTGAAACTAAGTGTGAGGTACCCGCACAAGGAATCATACCTGGGAGAAGTCTGAGTTTCTTGTGAGCTGATAATGCTTCGACCTTTGGCCTACCAGGGAGTCTCTTTTACCCTATTGTTATTTTCAGTGTGTATTGAGGACATTGCACAATTTTAAGTATGGGGTGAGGAGATTGTCTGAGTGATTTTCCATGTGATCCTAGTTTACTTGGAGTACTCTTTCTTAGTATACTAGCTTTTGTATAAAAAGAAAGAAAAAAGGAATGAAAAAACAAAAAATTTGAACTTTTCCTGACGATGGATTTTGTGAACAACATTCTTGAGGGACTAAGGTCCAATAAAATAAAAAAATCCAAAAATATTTTTTTTTTGTTCAAGATAATTTTAGTTAGGTAATAATCCACCTTGGTTTTTCTTTGTCGGTAATTTTTCATAGGATGTAACTTGAATCGGGTAAAATTATTTTTTAGGATTAAATTATTTATTTATTTATTTATTTTAGGAGTAGAAAAAGAGGATAAGAAAAACCTTTAGGACTTGTTTGATACTAGCATATTTAGGCCTGAGCTTGAGTAGTACTTTCCTTCGAGTGCTTGAGTAATGAATAAAATAGCAGACTTTCTGACACCTAAGCTCATGGTTGTGACTACATATATAGCTTATTCTTACTTTGTCGTTCGCTGTGATCCTA
Organism: Nicotiana glauca; assembly: GCA_026770625.1. Classification (NCBI taxonomy): domain Eukaryota; kingdom Viridiplantae; phylum Streptophyta; class Magnoliopsida; order Solanales; family Solanaceae; genus Nicotiana; species Nicotiana glauca. The sequence goes on along the minus strand of MU689216.1, from coordinate 30,810 downwards.
TCCGTCTTAGAGTAGAATTAATCCATCTTGATTGATACTTGTGCCATGTGGGATGAGGATTTCTTACATATATATATATATATATATATATATATATATATATATATATATATATATATATATATATATATATATTTCTATATTTTGCAACTTAGTCTAGAACTTACCTTGTATGTTATTGAAGCGAAATAAAAGTGTTGCATTGTTTAGAAGATGATAATAGGCTTTCTTTGATATGTCTTGTGATTTTCAGATATTGTACCACTAGTTAGCCTTTTGTTTAGAAGCCGTATTTTTTCCTTGATCTTTTTATTTGAATCCCTCATTTTTGCATCCGACTTCCTTGAGCATTATTGCTTAGACTGTGTTGTTATTGATAGATTTGAAGAAAGGAATGATTGAGTAAAAAATGGGACCAAGGATAGCTGAAAAGTGATAAAAAAGCCTTATTGAAATGATGTGGCTAGAAAACAATTGCTTTAAAAAATAAAATAAAATGTTCTTGATATGAGGAAAATATTTGTGAAACAATTGATGAAGAGTGGGCTGAAAAATAAAACTAAGAGATGAAAATAATGGGTGATGAAGTCCAAAAGTGCAAAGTGCTTAGGGAAGTGTAATTCACTATTATATAATTGTCCTACCCGTGCCTTAGCCAACATTACAAACCCATTAAAGTCCTATTTGATTCTATTCGAACATACTTAATTAGTAGAGATGTACATAATGGAAAAACTTATGGTTGTTTATGCATACATGTGGATTCGTTTGTGAGTGAGAGAGTTGTTCTTTGATACTAAGTTCTTAAATTATATTCATTCATTGATTTGAGTGTATGGACTATTTGTTCTTGTGAGGGCACTTGCTTCATGATACATAGGTGATGTTATTAGCTTCTTTGACAGAGTAGGTGAGCGAGCTTAAATTTAGTAAGTTAGAGTCTGTCTCTGAGGTTAGGAGGTTAAAGGTTTGATGTTTGTTTGTGACTTGTATATCTTGCACGATGATAAGGAAGTGTATGTCTAATGCTTTGAGTTGCTATAGGGCCTAATTGTTATTATACTGAAGTGGTTGTGTTTATAGCTAGGCTTGATTTATTAAGAGTGATTTTAATGCTTACTTGAGGACGAGCAAGAGTCTAAGTATGGGGTGTTGATGTTAGGCCAAAAATGCATATATTTACCCTTTGTTATCTTATATTATGCTACTTTTAATCGTCATTTGAGTATTAATTATATTACATTATATTTAATATTATATTTTAACTATGTAAGAATAAAGCGGTGTGAAGATCCAAAGATTTGGAGCAAAATTGAATAAAATACAGAAGAAAAAAATAATATAAAGGAGAGGGACACCATTTGGTGTTTGTCCCCCCAAGTGGAGATAACAAAAAATTGAGTTTTAACATTCAAAAGAAGAGCAAAACGTGATTTAAAAGTGAAAAGCAACTGCCTTCAGCGCCAGGACCAGTGCTTGGCGCTCGCCTGGACGTTGGGTACGGGATTTTTCCTATTTCGCTCGGGATAAAGTTATTTCGTCCTTACATGGTTCCAACTCATATACAAGGAGTCCTAAACTTAATTTGGAGGATGGTGAACATCCTTTGAAGGGTAATTCACGTGGAGGAACACACACCACGTTTGAAGGAGGCTTCTAACTAGTTTTTCTTCTCTTCTCTTCTTTTAATTTCATAGTTCATTAGTTCTAGAGGTTTTGGTGCTACATGAACATTGTTGTTTAAAGCTTGAATTGTTCGTACTATTTTATCATATTAGTTTATTTATTCAATCTTACACTTAATTATGTGATTACTTGATCACCAATTGAATACTATCTACGAATCTAAGACTGAACTCGGAAGAGGAAATTCTAGATTACATATAAGATTGAGTGGGGCAAGATCTTAACTGGGGGGGGGGTGGATTTGCGGTTAGGATAGAAATATACATAATCGCCTTGCTTGGTTACTATACGGGAATTGTAAATGCGTTTTTGTTAATTATAATTCCATAGGAATGTAGGCGTTAGGTTAGCTTGAATAAGCGAGTTGTACTTCGGGAGAAGGCTACGAGCAATATTAACCATGTCAACCAATAAACTAGATAAATTAATTAGACGATTTAAGTGGAAAACTCAACGGGATTGTTAGCTAACCCATAGCTCTAGAATATTAATTCACATTGAATTCGTCTCTATAATTCACCAACTTATTTACTTTAATCTCTTAATTTGTTACTTTAGGTTAATTTTAGTTAAATATTCATACTTTAGAATTCTCTTGAATAGATTAATTGTTTGGGTTTAATTTAGTTGATAGGTAATAGCAAGCCCCTATGGGTACGATATATGGACTTATAATCCAATATTACTTGTCAACCACGTATACTTGCGTGTGCCTTTGGGAGCAAAAATATGCCCGCGCTCACTGCTAGTATGTGAGACTTTGGAGGGGCGGATCCTGCCCAAACTCTAATATAAAGCCTATTAGGATGCTACGGCATGCAGCCCGATCCACAATAATAAATAAGATAATAAGTTCTGCTACGGCGTGCAGAACGATCCACAATAACACTTACAATACGACTCTAAGGCCCACCTTAGTCATCAATCTCGCAAGTCTCAATGGCTCACAAATCTCGTCCCACTAAGCCCGAACAACGATAACATATGATGTAACAATGAATGATAACAGAGAGTGGAAAATGATATGCAAACGAAGTATCATGACTGAGTATATAATTACAATTAAAGCAGATAACACAAAATAGCATAAATAACCTCAATGAGTTTCAATCAAATAAGCGTATAGGCTAAATATCATTTCAAACATGAATCACAGCTCAATTACTCTACCATGTAGAAATAACATGGATAAAACAAGACTAGATGTCAACACAATATAAGAATTCACCCAAATCATGATTACCACGGTGCATGCATGAGACGACCCGGCCCATCGTCATGTGAGTTACCGCCCCGTTTCCCCATATTATGTTTCTCTATGCTTCATTATCGGTATTTGATGTGCTCGAGTTGATTTGGATTGGTTTTGGTAGGAAATGAGACACTTAGTCTCTTTAAGGAATGCTTGTTTTCGAAAAGTCAACCGGATGTTGACTATTGAGTTAGAGGATTCGGATGTGATTTCCGGTGATTCGGTTAGCTTCGGGGGATGATTTGTGACTTAGGAGCGTGATCGGAATTGATTTTGGAGGTCCGGTTGGTAGGTGAGATTTTGATCTGAGGGTCGGAATGGAATTCTGAGAATTGCAGTAGCGTCGTTAGGTGCTTTTGGGTGTGTGTGCAAAATTTTAGATCATTCGGAGGTGTTTTGGTCGGGTTTTTGATCAAATACGTATTTCGGAAGTTTTTAAGAAACTTAGGCTTGAATCCGATGTAATTTGATGGTTTTGGTGTTTTGATGATTAGATAAAGTTTGAACGATATTTTATGATGGGTTGTCACTTTTGGTTGAGGTCCCGGGGTCCTCGGGCTATTTTCGGATGGTCAATCAGACCAATTCTAGCATTTGGAAGTTGCAGATTTCACTTGAAGAGTTGCAAACAATTTTTGTTCTTTGCTATCACAGGAGGCCCATTGCGATCGCGTAGAAGGTTTTGGGAAGCTGTTCTTATTACTCAATGTGATCGCGGAGCATGGCATGCGATCGCATACGTTGAGGAGGTTGCTCTTTGCAATCGCGTTTGGTGTATTGCGATCGTGTAGTGTTAAATGGACCTGGGATCCTGAAGAGTATTTGTTCAATGCGATCGCGTCAAGGGGAGTGCGATCGCATAGGTGATTTTGGAGGCTTGGTAAAAATTGTGCTATGTGATCAAAGGGGCTTGGATGCGATCACATAGAGGAAATCTGGGCTGGACAGAAGGGTTTTAATAACATTTCATCCGCGAACCCAAGTCTATTTCCTCCATTTTTTAGCAATATTGGGAGCTTTTTGACGAGGATTAAAGAGGTTTTCGACTGGGATTGATTGGAGGTAAGTCTTATGGTCTAGAAACATCACTTAATTGTGGATTCAACACTTAAATTCATGAAAATTGATTAAAAGGGGAAGAGTTAAGGCTTGACTTTTTGAATGAAAATTTGGGGTTTAAGGGAGCATTTGAGCTCGAATTTTGGTAAATCTGATATGTATAGACTCGTGGCGAGATAAAGAATCCGGTCATGTAAATCTTCTGATTTTTTAAGAAGTGGGCCCGGGGCTCGGGTTTTGCTAACTTCGTGATTTTCGATATTTTTTGAGTCTTTTCGATTGGGTTGTATTCCCTTAGCCTATTGTAACGTATTCCTTGTGGTTTTGATAAAATTCAACGCTCGAGGAGGTTGATTTGCGAGGCAAGGGCATAGCGAGCTACGATTTCGGCCGGCTTTAGGTAAGTAATGGTTATAAATGATGTCCTGAGGGTTTGATACCCCGGATTTGCACAACGTAGTGCTATGTTGGGGCGAGACACACACCGTATGATGAGCGTGGGGTCCATTACTACTGTGGATTTGGACTTGGTCCATCCCGTTTGATGATTCTATTGTATTTCATACTGAGATTTAATTGATATCATTATAGTCTGGGCTAGTTTCCATGTTTGGGGCCTTGTGCCGACCTGTAGAACCCTTAGGGGCGATTGTACATGAATGACCTCACTTTACTTGTTAAAATCATACCCTCAGTCATGTCCTTAACTGTTAAATATAATACGAACCGGCTTAGAGATTGATAAATCCAAATGAGAATAACGTGTGGGTTGGGAACCCTGTCTTATCTTAGTGTGCCCGAGAGGCGAAGTCTATATTGACTGAGAGGGGTTGGGAACCCCACTGTGAGGGTATTTGATACGCTATGGATCGGGCTGCACGCCGTAGCAGTATATATATATATTATACAGATTGGGCTGCACGTCGCAGCAGTATATTATCGGATCGGGCTGCACACCGCAGCAATATATTTGTATGGATCGAACTGCACGCTGCAGTAGTATAGCGCTTGGGATGTAGGAGCCCCTCCGACGTCTGCACTCCCCCAATAAGCGCAATCGACTATTATTATTGGATCGGTCTGCATGCTGCAGCAGTATATATATATATGGATCGGGTTGCACGCTGCAGCAGTATACTATACGGATCGGGCTGCACGCTGCAACAATATAATTATGATTTTGGGTATCGTGAGAAATAAATGAGTTGAGTACTAGCTTAGAGGATTTTACCGGATTTCTTTGTTTAGCTGTTGTTTGATGTTCATACTGTTTTCATATAGAACTGCATAGTGTTTTTATGAGTTTTATTTCTATCAGTCATTATTTATTGCTACTACTCAATGAGTCGGAGTACTCACATTACTCCCCACACCTTGTGTGCAGATACAAGTATCCCAGAGGCATAGTTTGAGCTTTCTGCTGCTGTTCAAATTATCACCGGAGTTGTCGAGGTAGCTGCATGGCATCCGCAGGACCCGATTTCTCCCCTTGTCGTCTTTACTTTCTGCATTCTAGACTATTCTATGTATAGGTTGCTACTAAGACTTGTATTAGAGGCTCTTGGCTCGTGACACCAGATCGGTGGGATTGGTAGTGTTATTTTCTTGATTTTCGCACATTTGATCTACTGTTACAGATTTATAATCATATTAATTGGTATTTTAGACTACTTTAATTGGTAATGAACTTCGCACAAGGGTTGAAAGTGTTGAATTGGTCGGGCTTGCCTAGCATTGTGTTGGGCACCATCACGTCCGTGGTTGTGGTCGTGACAATGCCCACACACCCATCACCTAGCATGTGCGTCACCCCAACAAAAATCATATAATACGTTTTTCAGGGATATATATCCTAAAATCCAAATTTAGATGTGTTACTTACCTCAAAACACGCAAATCACAACTCTAACAAGCCCTTCCCACACCTATCGACTTCTAAACAACTCAAATGTAATCACAAACAACTCAATATCAACAAAATAATGATGTAGGAAATAACTTAAAACAGTAAAGATTCGATCTTGATCAAAATAAAAAAGTCAACCCCTATCTTGAACCTTGGAGCCTGGCAAAATTTATAAATTCTAGACACCTATTTGATTACGAGTCCAACCATACAAAAATCATCAAATTTCGACCTCATATCGACATTCAAACCTCTAGTTCAAATTTTTTAAAAGTTTCCACAGTATCCCCCCATTTCATCACATTAATTCACTGATTAAATGCTATAAACAAAGATGTAATCATGAAATATTAAAAATTCCAAGTCAAAAACACGTAACCTAATCTAAGATGTAAAAATCCTTTTCAAAATCTCTCAAAACTGAGCACTACAACTCAAAATATGAAATACTTTAACCCTCAATTTGGGTGTTTAAATTTACTTCATAGAAGATCCTATTTGTGCATGTGGAAATTCTTAGCATTCGCGGAGCACAAAAGATGCCAGTTGATGAAACCTTCTATGCGACCGTGATCACCCTGTCACGAATGTGATGACCAACACCTTAAAGCGTCGCTATCGTGGTCCAGTTGCGATGACCCGAAAGGTAATCTTGCATTTCAGAATACAATTTTGTGCTTTCAAACCTTAAAAATCTCATTTTTACCATCTTCGATTTGCGTGCGCAGTCCGGCAATTTCCCGAAAAGCTTTTATGTTAAAAATTGATGAAAATAAGAAATTTAGCTTTAAAACTTCGTTTGAGTTGACTTCGGTCAATATTTTTTGTAAACGGACACCGGAGTCATGGTTGACAGTCCTGGTGGGTGAGTATCAAAATACGTGACCTGGGCATATTCCCGGAATCAGATTCGGGGGTCCCTAGCTCGAGTTATGAATTTTAGTTGGAAATTGGAAGTCCGAAAATTTATTTGTTTTTAAGATATTATTTATAATTTATCTCGTTTGAATTGGGTCCGTATTTTGATTCCGGAACGCGGTACAGGTCCAAAACAATATTTAAAAGTTGCTTGTGAAATTTGGCGAAACGGAATTGGTTTGACATGATTCGGACGTCAAATTGAGAATATACAGATTTCAAAGCTTTCTTGAAAATTTCATTTGATTTGGTGTTCATTTCGTAGTTCTAGGCATTATTTTGGCAATTAGATCACTCGACCAAGTTCGTATAATATTTTTAGACTGGTGTGCGATTTGGAGTCCCGAGGGGCATGGGTGTATTTTTGGATCTTTGGTTGACAGACTAGTAAAGTTAAGAAATTTGGAAGTTTGACCATGGTCAATATCGGGTTAATTAGATGACTTATTTTCAGTATTTTGAGTGTGTTAGCAAGTCCATAGCATGTTTTAGGATTGAAATTCATATATGATTTGTGTCCGGGAGGTTCCAGATGAGTTTCGGGGTAGTTTCGGATCATCTCGAAAAAGTTTGGATTTTGCTGGTTTCTGTTGAAACACTGTTCATTCACAATCGCAAACTTTTTATGGCAATTGTCAAAACAGTTTTCATTCCAGATTGTGAACTATTTATAGCAATTACGAAAACCCTGTTCATTCCCAAATGTGAAGTTTTGTTCGCAAATGCGATACCTGCAACTGAATAAAAAATGACTTTGATGGGATTTTTGATTCATTTCTAAAACTTTCAAATCCTAAACCACAAGAGGCAATTTTCCAAAGAACTTTTCTTCCACAAATCATTATTGTCACACCTCCTTTTTATTACTACAACCCCGGAAGAGGGTATAATAAGGGAGTTATTTCCAACTTGAAGTGACAATCGAAACGGGATTTATTATTAAAAGATTCAGAGTCGCCACTTGGGAGATTTATGGTGTCCCAAATCACCGGTTTAAAATCCCGAATCGAGGAAAAGAATGACTCTGTTTAACAATCTGCGAACCAGAAATCCGAGTAAGGAATTATATTAACCCGGGAGAAGGTGTTATGCATTCTCGGGTTCCGTGATTCTAGAACGGTCGCTCAACTGTTATATTCGGCTTAATTATCTGATTTTAGAATATTTTGAACCTATGTGCAAAGTTTAAATTATAACCGCTTTTATTCATTTTTAAAGAAGATTAAACGTCGTCAAAAACATGTCTTTAGATCGCGTCACATGAAATGCACCTGCAACCCGGAACACATTTTATTCAACGTTTTAGGATTTGGATTTGGGTCACATGAAATGCACACCGGAGTTTAGGAAGGTAATATTATTAAAATACGTGCCTAAAGAAGCATCCCGTTTTAACTTTGTGAGGGCCATAGAAATTTGCTAAATAGCACATCTCGTGTCCTAAGGATAAACAAGATTAATTAAACGAGGGCCATGCAATTGTCATTTTTTGTTTGGCATGGTGCACCTCAATTCTTAAACTAAAAGGATTAACTCCACTACATTCAAAGGATCATAACTATTTGTATTGCCTAATATAGCACACCTCCAATATAATTTTGAAAGAGGAAATCAACTATTTAATTAAAGAGAGTTGTGTAACATTTATTTTAATGAAAATTCTGAACCAATTAATTATTTAGCAAGCCTTGAATTTAAGAACTACTTGGCTCAGCATTTAATTTCAACAGCCTCAAGCCTGGGCCCGATGAGCCCAACGACTCATGCAATCCTGATTCACTAATTTTCACGCGACTAAGAATAAGCCCAAAAGGAAGCCCAAATTTAAGGTCACATTGCAACTGAAAAGCAAGGACGCAGGATCAAGTCCCTGCAATGGCATAATTCAGCACACAAACAAATTAAATACAAGCATGGCTCCCATTGTCAGTCACAAAGAACTTCGACAAAGAGCAAATTTCGAAGAAGCGAAATTCTGGAAAATTTGATTTTAGCAAACAAGCAACAAGTAATCTTACTTTCATACCTTCAATTTAACTTGAATAACATATTAACGAAGCCTATTATACTGAAACAAAATGAACCTGCAGAGAATTTTTAACAGATGACACTCCATCGATTTCAAACCAAGTCGAAACATAAACTCTGCACATATAATAATAAACAACCTTTAACATCGCTTTAACTTCACTTAAAGGGCTAAAGTCCAAAGTTCATCTGGTATTACAAAGTAAGTTGCAGCTAAGTTAACCAAAAATAAACATGAAGAAGGAGATAGTAGCTACTAATTCGACTAAGAGCATTGCTCATCACGTTCATTCCTTGACAGTTCCAAACACAAGTATTCAATTTACATAGCCTACAACCTATCTATTAATCCACACTTGATCAAGTTTTGCCTCAACAGTCCATAATCCAATTATAACATAATAGCTTAGCTATTCTCACTGAAAACACCTAAATTACATTGAATCAACGGCCAAGCATATAAACACCGTGAAGAAACATAAATAAATAACACATGTTTAATGCCATGTTTCAAACTCTCATTTTCATCTTTATTATGAAGCTTAGATCCATCAAAATTCAAAGGAATGTACCTGGAATTTAAAAAGCAACACAGAAAAATGGAGGATCAGCAATAGAACAGCAACAGGAACAGTGTTCAGCAGCAAAATCACCCAGAAATGATCAAGGAAAACCACTTTAAATTAGATTTGAACCCACAACCGTATCAAATAAAGCTCAGAATCGAAACACAACCAGAACCTGAGCTCAACCACTGGAATATCAATCAAAACTCAGGTCATTTTAACCTTCAGCTATTCAAGAATTATTTCAGAGTGAAAACCTCAAGAATTTCAGAATTTTTCTAATGGAACAATAATTTTAGTTTCATCTCTTTCTTTTCTGTATTACTTCCGGCTCTCCAAAATCGCTTTGTTCTGCCTTCTAAGACAAGAAAGGGTGACTTTATAGGCAAGCTACTAGGGCAACCTTAGAGGCTTTGTTATTTCATTTTAGTTCCTTTCAAATTTTCCTTTTTGCCAATTAATACCTCACTTTATGACTTGATACCCAAGCTAAGGTCTAAAATTCTATAGGAGACTATAAGCTTCTAAAACAGTTACAAAAGATTCCCCTATCCTAGATTACCTATACTACCTTTTACAGACCATGATTATTTACCCTCCCCAACCTGAGCCAAAACAGGTTGTCTAAGACCAGGCCTGGGCCCAAACAATGACGGGCTTTTAATGCCCCAAGCCCGCCTTACCCTAAAGCCCATACCTAATTCTAAATCAACAAGGTGGTGAATCAACTAAGGCTCAAAATAATTAACACGGATCAAACGTGATGAGGCCAGCCCACAAACTATGTTTGGGACAATGACGAAAGAGAAGAAACATAGAGAAATAGCCTAATTAAATTACGGAAATTAAATTCAACAAAGAAGCAAAAGAAAGAAAATAATTTACATGCTTTGAACAGAACTTCGTAGAAATAGATGAAAAGAGATGAGACTAGAACAAACAAAATTGAACAGGAAACAGAATACGACCAGAGGCGTATCGTTTTACCAGAAACAAACATATGATGTTGCTTTAATAAATCAACCGGTCTTTGGCCTTGCATGTGGCTGGTGAACTTTAAAATAGGTCGAAATCCATGTTAATCGCTTATCCTCACAGAGAAAAGTTGATTAGCATGGATCTTGACGTATTAACAGCCCAGGAAGTAACTCAATTTTAAAACTTCGGCACCAGATTTGGGATTTGAGGGTAAAGGTGGGGAGTTTTGGGGTATTAGCGTTGGATTTGTGTTTCATGGGGTGTGGGGATTCTAGGGTATCGATTTGGGGTCATTTGGTGGTGGCACCGCCATCGGAGAAAGTGGGCGGCGCTAGGGTTTAGGATTTCTGATCTAGAATTCATGGATTTCTAGCTGGATTTGAGATGTAAGAAGTGGATATTTGGGAATAGAGGATTGAGAGGAGTCTGTGGTGTAATTTTAGTTGGGATTGGAGACTGGCCGCCGCTGTAGGGCAATTTCTGGCAGCGGCTGGTGGTGGTAAGGTACAGGGGAAGGAGATGAAGGGTCCGAGGTTGTCTCTGAGGCATTTGGACATTTTTAACCCATTTTGTGAGGCTTTCCTGGCCGTTGGATGAGATCAAATGAAAGGTCGAGATTGGATACATCAAAACGACATCGTTTTAGTATTGAAAGGGCTGGACCGGGTTTGGGGTGGACTTGGGTCGGGTCTTGGATGAAATCAATAGGTATGGGAGGGGAAATTATCTGGGCCTGGGTGAATTAAGTGAATTTGGTCCAAATCTCCTCACTCCTTTCTATTTTCACTTATTTTGAATTCTTTCTTCTTCTTTTTTTCAAGATTAAACTAAAAATTTAAATTAAATTATAAAACCAAATTAACCTATCAAAAATTCTAATTAATCCTAAATAATAATTATCATAAATAATTAAAACAAATTAAAACAAAACAAAACCACATAAAATTAAATTTAGAATTAAAGGTGCAAATTAAACTATTTTTTGTGATTTTCTCTTTATAAAATGACTAAATACTAATTTATTCTTAAAAATATTAAATTAAATCTTAAATGCAAATGCACGTATATTTTTTGTATTTTTCCATTAATTAAAATAAAATAAACATGCTCATACAAATGCAAGCAATTAACAGAAAATACTACAAAAATTCACAAAATTGTAAACCAATGAGATATTATTTTGTTTTGAATTTATGGGAATAATTCATATAGGGAAAAAAATCACGTGCTCACAGCTGCCCTTCTTTGCTCGAAAACACGAAGAATTTTCGTGCAAAGATAAGTGAGCGGATAAGAGCGATTTTTGCCCGTTTGAATACTCCGTGGGAAGCATTTTTGAAAGAGTTGACCGCACCCTGCTTCTAAGGTTTCCTACATATCCTTGGCTGAAAAGAAATCAGGTCAGTGTAGTTCGAGAATGTCTGGTAGCTGGGACTACCACGAAGCTGTGATTTCATTGTTGCTGTTGCTGCTACTGCTTACTGGACCCCTTTATTACACCATGTCAACATAAAAGAATCTAGACTAGACTATGATCTATGCTTTACAAAAATCCTATCTATATCTTTAAAATTGCTCTTGTGGTTCTTGTTGCCTTGTTGACTTGTATTCTCCCGATGAGATTCCTTTGTTGCCGCCTTGAATTGTAATCCTAGATTTTTTGCCTGACTGCCAACTACACTTTGAGATGTTTTTCCTTTCTCCAGGTGATGCCTGACTGCTGAACTTGAATGTATTCCCATGCTCTCCAGGTGGGCTCCTGACTACTCAACTTGAATGTATTCCTATTCTCTCCAGGCGGGCTCCTGACAACTCAACTTGAATGTATTCACATGCTCTCCGTGCGGGCTCCTGACTGCTCATTTGAATGTATTCCCTACTCTCCGAGCGGGCTCCTGATTGCTGAACTTGAAATGTATTCCCGTGCTCTCCAGGCGCGCTCCTGACTGCTAAACTTGAATGTATTCCCATGCTCTCCAGGTAGGCTCCTGACTGCTAAATTTGAATGTATTCCCATGATCTCCAGGAGGGATCCTGATTGCAGAACTTGAATGTATTCCCTGCTCTCAAGGCGGGCTCCTGACTGTTGACTTGAAATGTATTCCCATGCTCTCAAGGCGGGCTCCTGATTGCTGACTTGAATGTATTCCCTGCTCTCCAGACGGGCTCCTGACTGCTGACGTGAAATGTATTCCCATGCTCTCCAGGCGGGCTCCTGATTGCTAAAATTGAATGTATTCCCATGCTCTCCAGGCGGGCTCTTGATTGCTAAACTTGAATGTATTCGCATGCTCTCCAGGTAGGTTCCTGACTGCTGACTTGAATTTATTCCCTGCTCTCCAGGCGGGCTCCTGACTGCTGACTTGAAATGTATTCCCTGCTCTCCAGGCGGGCTCCTGACTGCTGACTTGAAATGTATTCCCTGCTCTCCAGGCGGGCTCCTGACTGCTAAACTTGAAATTTATTCCCTGCTCTCCAGGCGGGCTCTTGACTGCTGACTTGAAATGTATTCCCTGCTCTTCAGGAGGGCTCCTGATTGCTAAACTTGAAATGTATTCCCTGTTCTCCAAGTGGGCTCCTGACTTCAACAAAATAGACAAAACAAAGAAAATTTTCTGCCCCAGTTTGGTAGCTGGGCACATGGGTGAGTGTTAAACTGAATCATTCTACCGACCATTATTAAGAATTTGAAAGATACATCCTATTATCCAGGGAGGTCCTGACAACTCTTAATTAAACGTCAATTATAGATCTAAGTTGTATCTTCTAAAGGTATTACTTCCGCTAAGTCATGTTATCTAAGAGGGTCTTAAACTACATCTTATTATCCAGGAAAGTCCTGAAAACTCCTAATTGAATCCTATCTTAAACATTCAAACTTTGACACCAACTTACATTCCTCTATGCTATTCACGTTTGTTTTGAAATTTAACTAAGCCACATTTTCTAGGAAGGTCCTAACAGTTTATGGTCAAACATGTTTTGGTGCTTGCTCTTTCCCCTACGGAGAGTTTCTCCGAAACAAACAAAATTTTCTACCCATGTTTCAATAAAAGGAAAATCTTGTCAGTTTAAAATGGTGGTTAGTTGATTGCATTCTTGATGAAGATTTCTCCGCTGGCGTGTTTTGCTTTGACCTACTTCCCCGAACTGGCCCTAAACCGCTTGACTTTCTGACTGACTTTCAAACCTTATAACCTTTGATGATTTGAGTGTTCTATACCCATAATGTTGTTTTACATCTCTGGCCCCTTTATCTGAACCTTTGCATCTCCCACGACTTTACTAAATCATCCTACCAATGAAACTTTCGGTGATTCCTTGTATCCCACTTTACATCATGCTATCTTTGGTATGTTCTGATTAGACTGTGCTTTGCAATTTTGGAAGCTGGTAGTGAGCTTTGAAATCTTTTCTCATTTGCTTTGAGCAAGACTAACATTGAAGCATCTTAGAGAAACAAATACCCCGAAAGAAATGAAATGCAATGACCTTGAGAGTTAAGGATAAAGAAAATCCACAACCGGACGACTCGCTAAAAAAAGAAAAGAAAAAAAAGACTTATCTGAGTGGAATAGCTGGTACCAGTGATCATAACATGCATTTCGGACTAATCGGCCCAATCCGTCCAACCAATCAACTTTCAGTTGTCGTACTTTGTTGCCCCAGAATTCCATAACCTGATTTCTTCACCCAAACCCTAACCTTGTTCAGCCTGCGGTGTCTTGAATGGTTTTCACCCACAGACCTCTCTCATTTGTTCACTTCTCGACTCACTTCCCCTTAAGGTGCCCGTGAGGGTTTTCACCAATAAGACTCTCATTTTTTATTTCTCTCAACTCACGTCGCCTTACGATGCCTGTGAGGGTTTTTCACCAATAAGACTGTTTTATTTTTTATTTTTCTCAACTCCCGTCGCCTTATAGTGCCCGTGAGGTTTTTCACGAATAAGACTCTCTCATTTTTTCATTACTTTCCTGGTTGGATCGGAGTGTTACCACTGGTATGAATCACCTCTTCTTGCTCGACTTGGAATTTCTTGAAGACTGGTCAGAAGATCTTTTTTTGGACCGTAATGTGGGCTTTTGGATAGGGTTATAAAGAAATGGTATTAAAGGCTCAAAATAATTCAAGTGGGTTTAAAATTACAACTTCCGGAATCATATTTCTCACAACAACCGCAACTTCTGCCCCAGTTTCTTGCTTGGGGACTTTTGGATTTTGATTATGATGGGACCGAACCGTGATGCTGCCTACTTATCCTTAAAAGAAATCAGGTCGAACGTAGTTCATGTCATAGATATTGCTTTGTTGTTGTGATTTTTCTTTTCTTTTCCTTCCACTTAATCTTCTTTTTTTCTCTTCTTTTTCACTTTTTGTTGTTTTGTTGTTTTTTCCTCTTCTTTTCTCTTTTTTTTTTCTTCTCTCTTTTTTTCCTCCTTTTTTCCTTTTTCTTTTTTATTTTTCTTTTCTCTCTTTTCCTTTACTTATCTTTCACACTTGTACTTCTGATCCTTGCTACTGATTCCGAAAGAGGGGTATGAAATAAAGTCAATACGGCTCAAAGGGGGTAATAAAGGATAAAGTATTTAGATAGCAGAATAAAATACCTTCGTCACTCCAATCTCCAAAACATGCCGAGTACAAACAAATCAATTAAACCAAAGAAAATCATACATATTATCTCTTGACCGCATCAGAATTGATGGTCATTTCTACACACTTACCTTCTATGTCTGTTAAATACAAAGCACCATTGGATAACACTCTCGTCACAATGAACGGCCCCTGCTAATTTGGGGCGAACTTGCCTTTGGCCTCAGCCTGAAGTGGAAGAATATATCTCAACACTTGCTGACCCACTTCGAACTTTCGTGGACGTACCTTCTTATTATATGCTCTTTCCATTCTTTGTTGATACAATTGGCCATGACACACTACTGCCAATCTTTTCTCATCGATCAAACTCAATTGCTCCAATCGGGTTTTGAATTGCTCATCATCATCAATCTGTGCTTCATCATCACACTCAATTTCCTGTATTATTGTTTCAGAATTGGATTGGCTTTTAAGACTGGGCCGAAGATTCCTCATGTATGTCATGTCACTGAAACTTTCATAAAAAGAAATGTACAAGAAAGAAAGAAAAAAACAACAAAAAAAATGAAACTACCAGGAATGAAGAAGAATGGAAATTGCATTTCATTAAAATTGAAAGATAACAAGGTTTAACACATCCAAACGTACGAAACATAGAATCTGAATCACAACCCTGGAATAATCCAGACAACTAAAAAAAATCAAAGCCCACTACCAAAACTCCCTCCGAGTAAGAAGAGGAGTGGCTTCCCAATTGTTGACCTTCACATTCGACCTGACAAAATGCACCTCTTCGTCACCAGAACCTTCTCCAATTTCTACCGTGTTCACCTCATCAAATAGACCTTGGACCCTCTCAAATCAACTCCTCATTAAAGACAACCCAGGTTTTGGAACTGCTGACATCGGACGCTTCACTGCCCCTGACTTGACAAAAGTTCTGAAGAGGTGTGGGATAGGCCTAAAGAGCGACCATGCTTTCTTTTCCAACTTTGTAGCCTACTTCACATCATGCCCTGTAGGCTTGAACCCCGGACCAAATGTACCCAGACTTTTACGTAGAGATACTGGTTGCACGATACCTTGCAAATATGTGCCCAGACCTTTACCCGGCACAAAACCATACTTCAACATCTCATTAGCTACCATGCAGACCGAAGGTGATAGCCTCGGCCTTGGAATGCATTTTCCTTCAGGAATCCTTTCGACATACATCGTTTCAAAAGTTTGATAAGCTAAAGGTCCTTTATCATCTCAGGCCTCAATAAATGGAACAGATGAATCTTCATAAAGGGATAAATCCTCTTCCCCACGCACCATTATCTCTTGTTTGTCCCACTTAAAATATCAACATTTGATGTAACGACGATGGCACTGCCTTAGCCGCATGTATCCAAGGCCTACCCTATAATAAATTATACGCGAAAGGGTCTCCCATTGCCCCTGTTGCTATTAGATCAGTCACTCAGTTGACAGCGGTTGAAACAAAGGATGTCCCATGGAACTACAAACGAGCAATAATGACACACAAGGTAAAAGAAGTAGAGGAAGAATTTGTTGAGATTGGAGGATCGACCCATTTCAGAGGATGTCTTACCTCCAAAGAATTAAGGAAGGCCAAGCTCTTCAAGGATAGCCAAATGTAAGTGAAGAAACTAGTGACCGAGGAGGCTGCTGAAGAGTTCTTGAGGAAGATGAAAGTGCAAGACTATTCCATTGTTGAACAATTAAGGAAAACTCCAGCTAATATTTCTCTGTTATCTTTGTTGACAGATTCGGATGAACACCGCGGGGCCATAATGAAGATTCTAAAAGAGGCACATGTTCCTGATAAGTTCATAGTAAAACAATTAGAAAAGGTTGCTAGCAAGATTTTTGAAGCAAATAGGACCACTTTTGCGGACGACGAGCTTCCTATAGAGGATACGGAACACAATCGAGCTCTTTGTATCACGGTGAAATGCGAAATTTATTTTGTCACCAGGGTGTTCGCTAATAATGGATCTAGTGCAAATATTTGCCCTCTTTACACTTTGCAAAAGTTGAAGATCGACACCGAAAGAATCCACATGAACAGTGTAGGTGTTCGAGATTTTGATGAGGAAGGAAAAGGTTCTGTTAGAGATATAATGCTTGAATTGGTTATAGGGCCAGTTAGTTTCAATGTGAAAGTTCAAGTTCTAGACATGGTTGCCCCGTATAATTTATTATTGGGTAGGCCTTGTATACATGCGGCTAAGGTAGTGCCATCGCCGTTACATCAAATGTTGAAATTTGAGTGGGACAAATAAGAGATAGTGGTACTATCTCTTGTACTACCAACTTTGGCTTTTTCTGACTTACCCCGACACTGTTCGAAGACCCTTTTGCAAACACCACACATTTTTTAGATACTTCATCTTGCTCCACAATCTTAGCGGGGTTTTCAATTTCAACGAGAGGCCCGGAATGAGGAGTGCAATAGTATGGATCCAAGGTCTTGAAAGTTGGTTTTGTACCATAGTATTGGGCATCAGGAACTTTGAACAAGGTTTCACTAGAAGATAGAGGGATGTTGGCATGAGGAGGAGCTGCAAAAAAGGGAGTAGTTAATGAAATGCTCGTATCGGCGGGTGGAGCATAAAAAGGCTGGGGCAAGGTGCCAGGGTAGTTGTGGCAAGGGATAAAGCCTGAGGTATGGTGTGAGGAGAGATTAGCAGCATTGGGAATCTGGGATTGTGGTGGTAGTGAGACAGAAGCACAATTTTTGATGTAGTTGGTGGGGAATGAGGGTAGAGGGTGCCCACTAATCCAAGCCCGGTACATCTCCGTTACCTGCCGTTACAACCTTTGGGCCTCTTCTTTCAACTCAAATTCCGATTCGACAATACTTATGTCTGATCCCTTACTAGTCATGCCTGTTTGACTTAGCGTGTATGGATGACTCGCCTGAATGCCACAAACTAACCACCTTCCTATTACTTAGTACATCAACAACAACCTTGTTATCAATTAAGGGTTTAACAAATTGGCAACCGCGCATTTTGGGGCATGAATGCACCTAAACAGTTAACCGTTTCTATTATGCATTTGATCGGTTGCATGCGTCATCCCGGCTTTCCTTATTTCCACTTGCAACTTCTTTTCTTTTCCCCTCTTTCTTCTCTCTCTCTCTCTCTCTCTCTCTCTCTCTCTCTCTCTCTCTCTCTCTCTCTCTTTTTCTCTTTCTTTTTCTTTCATTCTTGCCTTTGCTTTCTCTTTGTGTTTATTCTCTCATTTCTCCCTCTTATTTTGCCATTATTTCCTTCTCTTGGTTTCTCATTTTCTTTTCCTCTCTTTTCTTTGCCTTTATTTTTTCCTCTTTTTTTATTTGGTTATGGTTGAATCCTATAGAGATTGCCTACGTATCATAACTACGAACGAATCCGACCAAGCGTAGTTCTTGGAAAATAAATGTAGAAATAAATAACGGAAACATTTTGGGATTTTCAATTTTCACAAAAAGCAAGAGCTTTTATTACAATGACTCATCCTACCAAACTTTTACCATAAAAACCAACAAACTCAAAAAGGAAATTAACAGGAGAAAGATCAACACTCATTTTGACTCAAAAGTTATCACTATTTTCAAAAGATTTCATAAAAATATCCAGCTTTGCCAATACGGCCTTTCAGCACCTCGAGGAATAAGATTTTAAGGCTTTGTTTGCTAATAGGCAAAAACCTTGAAAAATGACCAAAGGCAGTTGTTCTTGCAAAAATAACCTCCTGGCGCCCTTTTGGGGACATTCGGCTATTTTGACAAGAATGACATCACCTTACTTATTTACAATAAAATTCTTCTTCTTTTTGGGCTATTTTTCGAAAAGGAAGTTGGACCCGATGAGGGTTGCCTACGTATCTCACACCCTATGAGAATCAAACTGGCGTAGTTCGGGCAAATAAAACAAAACCAACCATTTTTGAAAACAAAACAGTTTTCTTCTTTGTGTGTGTTTTTCCTTCATTTTTCTCACAAATTCTGCAGAGTTTTAGTACAATTTGGACATTGTTTTTTCAAAACAAGTGATTAACTCACTTAACCCTCACACTGCTATTCTTTCCTAACTTTTCTCCCATTATTCAGAAGCCGGTCAGCATGCAAATCCAAAACAAATAAGTGAACAAGTATCAAGTAATATGCATCAGGATGGTCTTTTTCATTTTTGGTACACCTGTCCTAGACAGACCCAACCCCTGTGTTGAGTCTCCAAAGTCAAATGCACGTGATGCAACAAATCTCTCCTACTAGGGATCCGACATGAGGTTGAGTTATTCTAGGTTTAAAACCTGGACTTATTATTCTAGACCTGGCTTACCCGAGCGGACAACTCGAGACGAGGGGGAGGTAGCATACCGGGAACACAGAAGCTTCACCGGCTTTACAACTTATCTGAACCTCGTTCTAAAATTTGGGAATTGACTCTAATAGAAGAGAAGCTACACGAAGTGCACCCTTCTCCATGATTTAGAAGACTCAGAGAGAGGAAGGATTCGTAACAGTTTATATACAGTCCACGGAATATCAAAGCGGTAAAAGCGACAATTAGCACATTAAGCCCAAATGTGTATCAAAATCATATAAAGCCAAATATAACAATTCTGAACCCTAAACCAAAAGTTCTGGGTTCTTATCCCCAGCATAGTCGCCAGAGCTATCACACCTCATTTTTGTTACTACACCCCGGAAGAGGGTATAATAAAGGGAGTTATTTCCAACTTGAAGTGATAATCGAAATGGAATTTATTATTAAAAGATTCAGAGTCGCCACTTGGGAGATTTATGGTGTCCCAAGTCACCGGTTTAAAATTCCGAATCAAGGAAAAGAATGACTCTGTTTAACAGTCCGCAAACCAGAAATCTGAGTAAGAAATTCTGTTAACCCGGGAGAAGGTGTTAGTCATTCCTGGGTTCCGTGGTTCTAGCACGGTCGCTCAACTGTTATATTAGGCTTAATTATCTGATTTTAGAAAACTTTGAACCAATCAGCAAATTTTAAATTATAACTTCTTTTATTCATTTTTAAAGAAGATCGAACGTTGTCAAAAATATGTCTTTGGATCGCGTCACAGGAAATGCACCCGCGATCCGGAACACATTTTATTCAACGTTTTAGGATTTAGATTTGGGTCACATGAAATGCACATCTGAGTTTAGGAAGGTAATATTATTAAAATACGCGCCTAAAGCAACTACGCGTTTTAACTTTGTGAGGGCCATAGAAATTTGCTAAATGACACACCTCGAGTTCTAAGGATAAACAAGATTAATTAAACGAGGGCCATGCAATTGTCATTTTTTGTTTGGCATGGTGCACCTCAATTCTTAAATTAAAGGATTAACTCCACTACATTCGGAGGGTGATAACTATTTGTATTGCCTAATATAGCACACCCCCAATCTAATTTTGAAAGAGGAAACAAACTAATTAATCAAAGAGAGTCGTGTAACTTTTATTTTAAAGAAAATTCCGAATCCATTAATTATTTAGCAAGCCCTGAATTTAAGAACTACTTGGCTCAACATTTAATTTCAATAGCCTCAAGCTTGGGCCCGATGAGCCCAATGACTCATGCAATCCCGATTCACTGATTTTCACTCAGCTAAGAATAAGCCCAAAAGGAAGCCCAAATTTAAGGTCACATCGTAACTGAAAAGTAGGGACTCAGGATCGAGTCCCTGCAACGACATAATTCAGCACACAAACAAATTAAATACAAGCATGGCTCCCACAGTCAGTCACAAAGAACTTCGACAAAGAGCATATTTCGAAGAAGTTGAAATTCTGGAAAATTCGATTTTAGCAAACAACAAGCAACAAGTAATCTTACTTTCAAACCTTCAATTTAACCTGAATAACGTATTAACAAAGCCTATTCTACTGAAACTAAATGAACCTACACAAAATTTTTAACAGATGACACTTCATCGATTTCAAACCAAGGTGAAACATAAACTCTGCAAATATAACAATAAACAATCTTTAACATCGCTTTAACTTCACTTAAAGGGCTAAAGTCCAAAGTTCATCTGGTATTACAAAGTAAGTTGCGGCTAAGTTAACCAAAAATAAACACGAAGAAGGAGATAGTAGCTACTAATTCGACTAAGAGCATTGCTCATCACGTTCATGCCATGACAGTTCCAAACACAAGTATTCAACTTACATAGCCTGCAACTTATCTATTAGTGCACACTTGATCAAGTTTTGCCTCAACAATCCATAATCCAATTATAACATAATAACTTAGCTATTCTCACTGAAAACACCTAAATTACATTGAATCAAAGGCCAAGCGTATAAACACCATGAAGAAATGTAAATAAATAACATAGTTTTAATGCCATGTTTCAATCTCTCATTTTTTCATCTTCATTATGAAGCTTACATCCAACAGAATTCAAAGGAATGTACCTGGAATTTGAAAAGCAACACAGAAAAATGGAGGATCAGCAATAGAATAGCAACAGAAACAATGTTCAACAGCAAAATCACCCAGAAATGATCAAGGAAAACCACTTTAAACCAGATTTGAACCCACAACCGTATCCAATAAAGCTCAGAATCGAAACAAAACCAGAACCTGATCTCAACCACTGGAATATCAATCAAAACTCAGGTCATTTTAACCTTCAGCTATTCAAGAATTATTTCAGAGTGAAAACCTCAAGAATTTAAGAATTTTCCAATGGAACAGTAATTTTAGTTTCAGCTTTTTCTTTTCTGTATTATTTCAAGCTCTCCAAAATCTCTTCGGTCTGCCTTCTAAGACAAGAAAGGGTTCCTTTATAGGCAAGCTACTAGGGAAGCCTTAGAGGCTTTGTTATTTCATTTTAGTCCCTTTTAAATATTTTTTTTTGCCAATTAATCCCTCACTTTCTGACTTGATACCCAAGCTAAGGTCTAAAATTCTATAGGAGACTAGAAGCTTCTAAAACAGTTATCAAATATTCCCCTATCCTAGATTACCTATACTACCCTTTACAGACCCTGATTATTTACCCTCCCCTACTTGAGCCCAAACAGGCTGTCTAAGACCAGGCCTGGGCCCAAACAATGACGGGCTTTTAATGCCCCAAGCCCGCCTTACCCTAAAGCCCACACCTAATTCTAAATCAACAAGGTGGTGAATCAACTAAGGCTCAAAATAATTAACACGGATCAAACGTGATGAGGCCAACCCATAAACTATGTTTGGGACAAAGACGAAAGAGAAAAAAGATAGAGAAACAGCCTAATTAAATTGCGGAAATTAAATTCAACAAAGAAAACAATTGACATGCTTTGAATAGAACTTCGTAGAAATAGATGAAAAGAGATGAGACTAGAATAAACAAAATTGAACGGGAAACAGAATACGACCAGAGGTGTATCATTTTACTAGAAACAAACGTATGATGTTGCTTTGATAAATCAACCGGTCTTTGGCCTTGCATGTGGCTGGTGAACTTTGAAATAGGTCAAAATCCTTGTTAATCACTCATCCTCACAGAGAATAGTTGATTAGCATGGATCTTGACCCATTAACAGCCCGGGAAGCGACTCAATTTTAAAACTTCGGCACCGGATTTGGGATTTGAGGGTAAAGGTGAGGATTTTTGGGGTATATGCATTGGATTTGTGTTTCATGGGGTGTGGGGATTCTAGGGTATCGATTTGGGGTCATTTGGTGGTGGCGCCGCCACCGGAGAAAGTGGGCGGCGCTAGGGTTTGGGATTTCTGATCTAGAATCCGTGGATTTCTAGCTGGATTTGAGATATAAGAAGTGGATATTTTGGAAGAGGGGATTGAGGGGAGTCTGTGGTGTAATTTTGGTTGGAATTGGAGACTGGCCGCCGCCGTAGGGCGATTTTCGGCGGCGGCTGGTTCTGGTGGACGGTGGTAAGGTACAGGGGAAGGAGATGAAGGGTCCGAGGTTGTCTCTAAGGCATTTGGACATTTTTAACCAATTTTGTGAGGCTTTCCTGGCCATTGGATGAGATCAAATGAAGGGTCGAGATTGGATACATCAAAACGACGTCGTTTTAGTGTTGAAAGGGCTGGACCGGGTTTGGGGTGGACTTGAGCCGGGTCTTGGACGAAATCAACTGGTATGGGAGGGGAATTTATCTGGGCCTGGGTGAATTGAGTGAATTTGGCCCAAATCTCCTCACTCCTTTCTATTTTCACTTCTTTTCAATTCTTTCTTCTTCTTTTTTTTCTTTTTTTTTCAAGATTAAACTAAAAATCTAAATTATATTATAAAACCAAATTAACCTATCAAAAATGCTAGTTAATCCTAAATAATAATTATTATAAATAATTAAAATAAATTGAAAGAAGACAAAACCAGCTAAAATCAAATTTAGAATTAAAGGTGCGAATTAAATCATTTTTTTTGTGATTTTCTTTTTATAAATGACTAAATACTAATTAATTCTTAAAAATATCAAATTAAATCCTAAATGCAAATGCAATTATATTATTTTGTATTTTTTCATTAATTAAAATAAAATAAATATGCGCACACAAATGCAAGCAATTAACAGAAAATGCCACAAAAATCCACAAAATTGCAAACAAAGGAGATATTATTTTGTTTTAAATTTATGGGAATAATTCATATAGGGCAAAAATTATGTGCTCACAATTGTTAAGTGATCTTAAACTAATTTCTTTCAATCTTTCACTACTTTTTCATAAGATTCAACCAAAAATCTAAGGTTTTCACGAAGAAATTGGGGGGTTTAGGGTAGAAACTAGAAATTTCGTAATTTGGGGATTCAGACCTCAAATTGAGGTCGGATTCCAAAACCAATTATCTATCCGGGCTTGGTGGTGAAATTACGCTCCCGCCTTTCAAAATGCTGCATATAAGTGATTGGTACAACTAGAGGTGTTACGGGTTCGGTTCGACCCCTGTTCGGCATGGATTAGCATTGTCCGCTAAGGAGTGGAATGGTTTGGGTAGGGTTAGGGGGTGAGCCAGACGAGGGTGGGCCATTTTTGCTAACCGGTGCCCCGGAATTCGGCTTGCCCGATAACCCATTCAAGGACCATGTTCCAGCCCGGTCCAGCCCGATTTAAGTTGTAATTTTTTTAAAAAAATGGTCAAAATAAAAAATGACCATTGCAATTGGACAACGGTCATTTTTGCACTTTAATCCATTTTGGCCTATTAGTACTAAAATAGAACATCCATCCCTAATAATTGATAAATTATATTTTTCGCCTTTTAAAAATTATAAATAGCCCTAATCTTTCTTTATTTTTTCTCACTACTTGTTTTCTTTTTCTACTCTAATTCTCTCTCAATTCCCTTTTCATTATTGAAGCCTATTGTTCTCAAGTTCTCAATTAATTAATATTTCATGTTTTATCAATTATTTACGATAGCCAATACAAAATTATAATTATCAAGTGAAGTGTGGTTACCATTTTTATTACGTTCATGTTAAATAATTCCCTCGTGCTTCTAGAGTGCGCTCACATATTTTGGAACACTTTCAGGTGGTAGAAGAAAATGAATAAGTTCGCAATGTAGAGTGCAAGAAATGTGGTTGAGTCTTTAATGTTTGTCGAAAGTGGGAGGGCACAACTGATTTAAAGAGGCATATCAACGGTTGTCTCGAGCATCCGTATTCAAGTTGATTTGAGACAATTTGTATTATTTTGAATTCGTTAGACTTATTTAAGCTTAGTGTGTTAGTTTATTAGACAAGTTAATTTGAAGTATTATTATGCACTGAATATATGAAATGAAAGCCTTTGAAGTTTGATCCTTACGTATTGGCCTTATTAAATAATTTTATGTAGTTATTTAATTTCAATTTTAAAAGTTTAAAATTCAAAATTTTAATTTAAAACATTAAACTTTAAAGTTTAAAAGTTTAATTTTATGCCTTAAAATATTTATTTTATTATTTAAAAGTTTGCAAACACTTAAGTATCAATTACATTGAACATGGAAACAAAATACACTAAAAAAATGGCCCAGTCCGGACCCGCTAAGTCCGAACCTGGATGGGCTAAATTTAACCCGGAAAAACTCAGCCCTCTATCAGCAAGGTACCTAGCCCGCCCCACTAATCAAACGGGCTATTCTTTTCATGTCTAGCCCTTACCAGTCGTCCGGTTAACACCTATAGGTACAACAGTGAACAGTGCATCATAGCCAATCTTTATAAATTCATTCCTTCGAATTCAAATTCTTACCACTTTAATTATTAATATGTTTTCCTTATACTTTTATTTTCTGTATTTCAGGTACAAGTCAAGTTGAA
This sequence comes from Nicotiana glauca, assembly GCA_026770625.1. Lineage (NCBI taxonomy): Eukaryota > Viridiplantae > Streptophyta > Magnoliopsida > Solanales > Solanaceae > Nicotiana > Nicotiana glauca. Next base: position 5,536 of record MU689216.1, on the reverse strand, counting down.
TATACAAAAAAAAATAAGAATTTCGGGTTAGAAGTATTCAAATCCATACTACAAATTAAGGGCGAAACCAAGCCCTGAATTTGAGACTTTGATGCAGGAAAGACATGAGTGCTTTTCGATTTTGCGGTGTATTCGTTTGTAGTAAGTAGCAGAGACGGATCCTGTCACGCCCCAAAATCCGAGGGACATGACCGGCCCGACCGGGAAGCCCCAGTCAAGCGGACCTGGGTGCCTTTCCTATCCCACGTGTTACCCTGTATTATCATTGCTCATTAATCAAGGCATTAGTCATTTTTAATTAAAACACCTTTTCACGAAACTTACATAACATACATGGCTACATAATGAGGTTTACAACTTACATCGCCCAACATACAAAATATATATTTACATAAGTTCATAACCCACATTTACTGTCTACGGAGCCTCTAAGGATACAAAGGGTAGTACAATACTTGCCGGTAACAAGGCTCCGGCTATACCTTACACAATTACCCAAAACATGACTTCGGAATAAAAGCGGCATGAGCCATGCAGTGCCCCGAGAGGAAATGGGCTCACCAATACAGCTGACGGAAAGTGAAAAGTGAGCTATGGT
>MU689215.1:153988-202340 GCA_026770625.1 Nicotiana glauca | reverse complement strand
CCCTTAGCCTATTGTAATGTATTCGTTGTGGTTTTGACCAGATTCGACGCACGAGGAGGTCGATACAAGAGGAAACGACATCGCGGAGTAGTATTTGGCAGGCTAGAGGTGAGTAATACTTGTGAATGATATTCTGAGGGTTTAAAACCCCGGATTTGCACATACTAGTGCTGTATTGAGGTGACTTGCACGCTGAATTTGAGCGTGGGGTAGAGCACCGTTGGGGATCGTGACTTGGTCCGTCCCGGTTGTTGGTTTTTACAATAATTTGCTGCTATCAAAATGACTTGGGCTTATTGTCATACTTGGGGCTTATTGCCGATTGTTTGAACTCTTTATGAATTATCATCACTGTTTTCCCTCACTGTTTGAAATACTATTTGAACTCAGTCCGTGTGATTTACACTATTTTATGAATTCAGCTATATTTTACTCAAACCTGAAGTTTTAACTGATATTTGAACTATCATTTGAGTTGAGTATCAATGTTTTACCGATGCCCGAGGGGCTTTATGACTATTTTTGGACTGATTGGGGCTGAGGGCCATATGTAAGGGCATGATGAGTGATGTGAGGAGGCTTTCAGGACTCGAGTGTTATGTGAGGAGGATTTCAGGCCTCGAGTGTTATGTAAGGAGGCTTTCAGGCCTCGAGTGTTATGTGAGGAGGCTTCCAGGCCTCGAGTGTTATGTGNTAACAATGACTGACCAGTCAGGTAACAATGACTGACTAGTGGTAACAATGACACTGAAACACTTTGGTCAGGTAACAATGGATGACCTTATTTCTACCCCTTTGATATGAACAGTGGTAACAATGACACTGTTGTACGTGTTTCGGTCAGGTAATAATGACTAACCAGTCAGGTAACAATGACTGACTAGTGGTAACAATGACACTGAAACACTTTGGTCAAGTAACAATGGCTGACCGATCGGGTAACAATGGCTGACCTTATTTGTGTATTCTTGTTCAATCGATTTCTTTAAAGAGAATGTTTTGCTATAATTTCATGGATTCTACTGTCTATTTGGTTTACTGCTTAAGGTAGCATTATTTGTGCCTTTTTGGGATTTTGTACTTTCAGTTGTTATTCACTTTTATTACCACTGAGTTGGAAGTACTCACTTTACTCCTTGCACCTCGCGTGCAGTTGCAGGTACTGTTCACCCGGTAGCGGGTTATTAGCGGACTGAAGTATACTATTGTAGCTGAGTAAGGTGGCCGTCAGCGTTCACGGCACCGAACTTCATATTTTGCTTCTAAATCTTATTTTGTATATAACTTTGGCCCTGTAGTGGTGTTTAGTTTTCTTTAGATGCTCGTGACTTGTGACACCCCGGTTTGGGCTGTGTTGGGTTGTATTCCGCGAAATTATTTTTATTTAATCATCTTGAAACTGTTTAATCCAGGTATATATGTATTGTTGAAAAGGCTATTTAAATTGGTTGGCTGGCCTTGACTTCACGAGAGGCGCCATCACGACCAGGTTTGGGATTTGGGTCGTGACACTCTAACCTTCCCGTCCTTCTTCGACACTGGCACAATATTGGCTAACCATGTTGGATACTCTACTACCCTGAGAACTTTGGCTTTGACTTGCTTGGTGACTTCTTCCTTGATTTTCAAACTCATGTCAGGTTTGAACTTCCTGAGCTTCTGCTTTACCGGGGGACATATTGGATCGGTTGGCAGTTTGTGAGCTACAATAGATGTACTGAGACCATTCATGTTGTCATACGTCCAGGCGATATATCCTCATATTCCCGTAGAAATTCCATGTACTCTCTCTTTTCTGATGGTGACAGATGAACACTGTTGCGCGTTTCTTTGACATTTTCCGTATCTCCCAAGTTAACAACCTCAGTTTCATCTAAGTTGGACTGAGATTTATTCTCAAAATCCTCAATTTTCTTAACAATCTCTTCTGGTATGTCATCTTCTTCCGAGTCTCTATCCGTTTGTTGCGTTGTCTCGTTGCAAGTCACAATCGTCCATTCATCAAGATAAGTAATAGTAATGCTGTGTAAATAAAGTAAATGATAAAAAGTAATAAGAGCAAGATTTATAAGAAACTGAAATGCTTTGATAAATTTTGTAATTGTTTTGAACATTGGAGTTCTTATTTCAAAATTAAAATGCGGAGAGAAAGTCAACTAGCAGAAAAATAAAGATGATGCATGGTGCTTTGTTCAGCCTTGTTACCCCGAAGCTTTTCGGGCCCTAGTGGTTTTGATGGACCAATTGTTGAGGTGTGCTTCTCGGCTTACAGCTTGTATGGAAGGGCCTTCCTCCCCCTCCTCCTTGAAAATGACATAACAGTACATACTATCATCCTCCAGGAACAAGTTCCTCATTGGTGCTAATGCTTCCTCTTCTTCCGACCCATAAATGACTTCGACTGGTTGAAAAGTCTGCTCCAGGCGAGGTATCGGATGCTCCAGCCGGTAGTAAGGACTGCTCCATGGTGGAGACCAGTGGTTGAACTCCTCCCAAGTGTATTTATATCCTAAACCAAAAGTGGTACCGTGTTTCTTCATCTTGATAGGTTTGGTGATTCCTTGGAGGTTGCTGCCGAGTCCCTTGGCAGGTTCGTATCCACACCAATTCAGTATACTTTCAATTTTTTTATCCCACAATTTATCCTTGTCCACAGTGTTGACTCTCTCAATGTCATGGTAGGTTTCTCTGCCTATCTTCCTTCTTCCTTCGATTGCCGGGATGGTCTGGCAACTGTATATGCGGTTACTACCGTCGCCATAAATAATCACCTCTTGGTGATTCCACTCAAACTTTACTGCCTGGTGTAGGGTTGATGCTACAGCTCCAGCAGCGTGAATCTAGGGTTGTCCTAATACCAAGTTGTAACATGATGGGACGTCTATCACTTGAAAGTCAACATCGAACCAAGTAGGTCCCATTTGCGGACACAAACTGATTTCCCCAATAGTGGACCTTTGGGAACCATCGAAGGCTTTGACGTTGATGTCTCCATCCTTGATCTCATGCAGGCTCTTCCCCAGTGTTCTGAGAGTTACCAATGGACAAATATTGAGACTAGACCCTCAATCGACCAGGATCCTGGCAATGAAATAATACTCTCATTGCATAGTGATGTGCAATGCCTTGTTGTGTCTTAGCCCTTCCGATGGCAGCTCATCTTTGTGGAAAGTGATTTTGTGACTTTCCAATACTTGCACTACCATGTTGGCCGTTTCTCCTCCAGTTATGTTGCTCGGTACATATGCCTCACTTAGTATCTTTAACAAGGTATTCTTATGTGCGTCAGAGCTTTGTAGCAGAGCTAAAATATAGATTTGTGTCGGTGTTTTACTCAGTTGATCAATGACTGAGTACTCATTTGCTTGTATCTTCCTCCAGAGATCATCGAGCCCACTTTTGGTAGGTCGTCCAGAGGCCTGCTTACTTGATTTAGCTAAATGTTCCGGAGTATAAAATCTGCCGATTCTTGTCATAACCTAGACTGCAACTCCTTCTCTTGTTTTGGCTTTTCCTTTTCTCCTTGCCTCGGCTATGTAATCCCATGTGATGGTCTTCGTATGGAACGATGCTATGGCTGACATTTCCACTGGGATGGGTACCCTTACTTTGAAAGGTAACACAATAACTTTAAATGGCGTAGGTGCATTTGGGGACCCAAACTCGACCTCAATCTGTCCTAGTGACTTTGCAGAAGAAGGTGCGTCGAACTCAAGTGGTATGGACACATTTACTTCAGCGTCACCAGAAGGCTGGATCTGGACTACAATCGAATTAAGTGTGACCGTTGGTTTCTTTGGCTCGTCACCTTTGGCGATCAATCCGATTGATCCTTCGGGGTCCCAATCATCTTCTATCTCTATCATGTGACCGCCTCCGCCTTTGTGGTCAGGTAGGGGGTTGTTGTGGACAATTGGAGCAGGCTCCTTTTCCATGATGATCTTGTTGTCAATCAGAGTCTAGATATTATCCTTCAGAGAGCGGCACTCATCAATAGTATGCCCTTTCATTCCGAAATGGTATGCACAGGTTTTGTTCAGATAGACCCATTGGGAAGGATTTTCTAGAGTTATGGTAGGGATAGGGGTGACGTAACCAGCAGCTTTAAGCCTTTCATACAACTGGTCGATTGGTTTGGCAATGGCAGTGTATTGTTTGGGAGGTCCGTAGTTGAAGTTTGGTCAGGGTCTAGGGAAATTTTGGCGAGGTGATTGATAGTGAGCTTGTTGGGTGTTGTAGGCTTGGTAGACGTCTGCGGGTTGGGAGTATTTGGGTGAAGTAGGCTGATATGCGGGAGGTGGAGATGATTGGTAAGTAGGTGGTGGAGATTGGTAAGCGGGCGAGGGTGTAGGCTGATATGTGAGTGGAGGTAATGGATAGGTTTGGTATTTGATTGGGGATTTTGTCCTCTATGCAACCATCACGGCACCCACATCCCTTTTCTTGGATGTTCTACCATACTTTAGAGCCTTATTGGTAGCCTGTAATGCTTCAAAGTTAGTAACCATACCACTTTTGATACCTTCCTCGATCATCTCCCCTAGCTTGATGATGTTGGAAAATTTATGGCCTTCAATCAACATTAACCTTTTGTAGTACTGTGGGTCTTGGGCCTAGACGAAAAACCTATTCATTTTTTCTTCTTCTAAAGCCGGTCTGACCAAAGAGATTTCTGATCTCCAACGAGTAGCATACTTGGGAATGTTGCCATGGGTTTCTTTTCAAGTTCTGGATGCAGAACACATCTGGTGCATTCTCCGTGTTGAATCTAAACCTGTCCATGAAATCGGATGCCATACTTACCCAATTTGACCACTTCTTCCGGTCTTGGCTAATGTAACAAGATAGAGCATCCCCTTTTAAACTTCTCATAAAGAGCTTTATGCGAATCTTTTCATCCTTTCCTACTCTGAACAGCTTTTCTCAGTATGTCCTCAAATGAACTCTAGGATCCCCAGTGCCATAAAACATCTCGAACTTGGGAGGTTTGTACTCCTCAGACAGTTCGACATCTGGTTGAATGCAAATATCTTCGTAATTCAGTCCCTCGATACCCTTGCTTTCTTCAACATCCTGAACTCTGCTAGTTCGTTTCTTAAGTTCCGCGGCCAGATTCTTGATAAGAGAGTCTTTGTCATCAGACTCCAGTGTGCTTGAAATGGGTTGAGTTTAGTGTGCCATGGTTTCCATGTAGATGGGGGTGTTGTGGTGATGATCGTTTGTCGATTTTAGTGGTTCAGGGATGAGCAATGGGTATTGTTTGAAGTGTGGCATGTGTTGCAGTGGTGATGGGGAGTGGGTTGGTTCTGTGGTTTCAGGATGTTTTGTGGAGGTGTGGGGTTTTGAGTGTTGGGAAAGTTGACATCTGAGGTAGTGAGGGAAAACGACAAGCTTGCCAAGTTCCGAACTTGATCCAGTTCCTCCTAGAACTTCAATAACTTCTGTTCGTGTTGGGAATTTCCTTGGAAACCTAAATACCCTGAGAAGTCTCTACCCTTTCAACCGAACTCTCTTTTATGATGTTGCTCAAATCTTTCATTTTTTCCTTGTTTTTGTTTCTGATAGGACTCGGAGGAGGGGGAGGAGGTGGAGGACCCTTAGATCTTGTGGAATATGATGAAGATGCCAGAGTGCATGAACTCACCTTTGGGGAAGGGAATAAACAAAAGTAAAAACAAAACAAGCTAACAAGTTAGTGAGGATCATGAGGAGAAAAACATTGCAATATTCAAACACATAGTGCAAGAATATAAATCGTGTCCTAATTTGGGAGCCTCGTTGTGCCCGAGGTAGGCCTAGCGACAAGTTGATTTGGAGAACATTTAATGCTAAATGCCTCATTTTATTGATAAAAATAAGACGAATCCCAAAAAGACACTAAAATAGCGAAAAATAAAATGTCACTAATGGCCATTGGCCTTATTACCTACTTAAAGCAAAAGGAAAGACTCCTAACTACTTGATCCCAGAAGGACCTTCTTCAGATTGAATGTTCTCATTGATCAGATCCTCCATCTCGAGCAGATTTTCCAGTAAAAATGCCTTTTCCAGGCGTTCTCCTTCGCCTTCCTCAACGTTTTGACAGTCGGTAACTCTTTTCCTCATTTTCCCTTCAGACTCCAGCACACTATATTCCAAATAATCTAGCTTTTCACTAGCCTTGGCGACTCTCTCTTTCAATTCATTGATTTGGTCACTTGATGGGAGATTCCTCCACCAGTCTAGCAAGAGTGCGGTATATTAACCATTCCGAAGCTGGGGACTTTGTGCCTCATTTTCTTCAAAACAAAGTGTTAGACCCTTTCCCCCGCCGGACTCGACTAATTAAACCAATAATTAGCATAGCAGCATTTAGTTCTCCAAATAAATGCACAGAAAGTGGTGGTGTCCATTTGGGTTTCGAGGAAACTCGGTGGACCTTGGACAAGGCTATCTTAAAGAGTCGTTATGCAGACAACACAACCGACTCGGCTAGATTTGACAGTGATGCATGCACAATTGAATAGAGTAAGGTTTCTATGGGGTGTTAGACCGGTACCCTTGAGCGGACAACTCAAGAGGGAAAGGCACGGAACCGTCGACTACACCGCTAATCGGCTGGTTTTACCGCAAATACGCCTTTGCCAAATTTAGGGGGTGATAATATTGGAAGGGCACAACCACTCATTTTAAGCGTTGCTATGGTAATTTTTTTGGCACGAGCGGAATATGATGTGGAAGATGCAATTAAAAGAATGAAAAAGTTGTCATGTATTTGCACATTCATAAAGTGATGAATACAATAATTTCTTATAATTACAACAGTATTGAAGGAAAGCAGTAAAAGCATTAAACAAAAGAAAGCAAAGAGCCAAGTCAGTTTCATAGAATAAGAGATAAAGAAATTAAGTAAAAGCAATAAAGAAGCAATAAAGTCAAAAATAACATGAAATGGTAAAAGCCTAAAACAAAATCCCTAGCGGAGTCGCCATACTGTCGATGCTGGCGAAATCGAGTTTATGACATTTGGGAGGACAACTCGTTCCCTCTTGGGAATTGGATTTTGGAGTTTGAAGAGTCGCCACCTAATGATTAAGGTGCATTAGGACACTAAGAAGCGTTTGAGTTGAAGAACCAGAGTTTGGGTAAGGGCTAGAAATTATCTCGAGGGGAAGGTGTTAGGCACCCCCCAAGATCCACTAGTGTGGTTCCCAACCATGTTATAATTATGACTTCACATAACAAGTAAGCAAATAATGGCTCAAATAGCAGGAGTTTCCACATAATATTGCAAGTAAATTGAATTTGGAGGAAAAATAAAGAGGGCAGAAACTTTAAGAAAATAATTTTAAAAATTCTACAAAAAGATGAAGAGAAGTAAAAGGGATATGGTCCTAGGTTTATGATTAATATGAATCACGTCAATGTAATACCCAATAATCAGTCCTCAAAGAGGGGTTACATGAGGTATTATCGCACCGGTCATCATATCCATATCTACACTTCCCACCCTGTTAAGGTATTAAAGCGCGGAATATTATCGTTACTTAGTGCATGCTATTACCCGTCCCAATCCTATCAGTCCCGGGGGCATTGAGACTACTATTCCAAAAAGGAAGGGAGTTGGGGCTTTTTCAGAGTTTCAAAAGGATAAAAACTCAAGGCGACAAACAAGAACACATAAACAGTTAGGGGAAACAAATAGCAGTTAAGGCTCACACAATCCTCCTCACTTAAAAGAGCAAATATAGCATGACTTCGAATACTAGTTTAGTCTGAATTAAATAAGGCGTAGGATAGGTTGATTCATCACAGATTTCTTAGATGGCGGGTCTGAATTAGCCTTGTTTGGATGTCGTTTATCAAAATTGAAGCAATTAATTACCTAATAGTTTGCCTAAGTGAGACCTAGAGGCATGACATTTAATAGAGCGTATTAATTTTAGGGAAAAGGTTGCTGATTTTATACACAAAGAATCTACAGACTTTAAACGGTCTTAATACATGATTTTTAGGTCCATAGATGAAATAGAAGAAGCTAATTCAGTTGATTACTACTATAAGCATGATATCTAAGCGTTACTGATTCAAAACGATTACATAAATGCAAGAGTTCTATAGGCATGGTATCTAGAATGAAGTTGATTATTATTGAGCTTATAACTGTGTGCTTAATGTATATGCAGAAGTGCAGAAAACTTAAGGTCGTGATTTTTATACACAGAACTTAAAGGCATGATTTCTAAGATGCAAAAGTGCAGACTTTATAAATAACCTATAGACATGATTTCTAAGATGCAAAGTGCAGAATTTATAAATAACCTATAGGCATGATTTCTAAGATGCAAAGTGCAGAATGTATGAATAACCTATAGGCATGATTTCTAAGATGCAAAGTGCAGAATTTATAAATAACCTATAGACATGATTTCTACTTTTTGCATGCATTCATCCCCATCCCTTTTTTCACTTGCCATCCCAATCGTTATTACAAATTATTACAAACTCAATTGAATAAAAAAAGAAAAGTAAAATTACATCAGAAGTTCCAGCTACATCCAAACAGCCTAATTCAGACTCAAAGTCCAACAATATGAGATAAACCAACTTCCAGGATCAGATTTCCAAAAGCCTTTCTCATATTCGGGATGTGTCAAAGTTCCCAAGAGTCTCAAAGGGCTCTAGGAGGTGCTTACATCCCAAACACATTGCAGGATTAAGATCATAGTGTAGTGTGGAAATGCCAGCCCTCAAATTTCCAAGTTCAGAGGGAACTCAAGGTCCCAAAGCAAGGCTCATAAGAGAGGGGCAGAACTTAAGAGTCTAAGAATGAGTAAGGTGCATAGAGAGTGAATTAAGAAGGGCCATGGCAGGCTAGTGGTCATACCCAACAATTGGGAATGCTGGCATACCCCTGACCAGCCTGTTAGCCAAACTTAGGAGTTAGGATCCATTATGGATCAGTTTATGGCCTGGGTAGTAATTAGGATAGTATCAGGCCAATAACCTTAACTCAAACACATAGAAGGGAATATGGGTAAGGATTCACAATAGAAAGAGCAAGGAAAGAATATGAGTGGTACAAATCACTGAACATAATCAGTAAAGCAAATAAAGATGCTGAAAGTGTAAAGTAAACACATAGGGATGAGGCAAAAATTTAAATCAAAGACATACCAGTTTCAAAAGGAAAGAAAATAAGAAAGCAGTAGTCTTGAGAGAACCAAGTTGCAAACAAAGTGATTCCAAAAGATCTCAAGCAAAGCAGAGTGTTGATTTCGAATCAGTAGTGCGAGAAAGTATGCAATTGGAAGTGTTTTTTTTTTTATGAATTTTTCAGTATGATTGTAAAGAGGAAAGACAGATCTTTATATAGTTTTGAAAACAAGCAGTACATAAGCAAAGAATGTACAAACATGGAAATAACAATCAATTAGTGTCAATTAAGACAACCAGACTCCTTTAATGAAGGAGTCTAGTTCAAATGGTTAGTCAAGGCAGAATAAGGAAAAGAAAGCAGTTCAATGAGGCTGATTAGGGCAAAGAAAACACATAGTGCATAAATAAGGCCAAATACATAGTGGGTAATTAAGGAAAGTTGGAATAACAGTGTAAAAATAGGGAATCAGTTTGAAAATCAACGAAAAGGATCCCAGATCCGATTGCAATCACAGGGAATCCAAAGTAACTAAGAAAAGAGTCACATAAATACAGAAATAATTTAAAAGTGGTGCAGAATTACAGAAGGAATACACAAGATCATGTATTTAAGGAAAACATCACAAGCATGGGATTTTTACACAAAAAAGACCAAGTAAATAGCCAGTAGGGTAAAGGAGGTTCAATTGAAAAATTAGTGAAAAATCATCAGCCTTATTAAAGGGATTTCAGAATCAATCACTTGGTTGGTGAAAACCTTTTGAAAAAAGAAATTTCTTATATATAAATTACATAGATCAAACAAAAGAGTCATTTACTATAGAAAAATAGTTTAACACTGAAAGTCTCAAAGTTACAAGCAAAAGAGATTCAAGTTCAATTACAGACTCATAGTGAGTCTGAAAGCCCAAGGTCCCAAAGTGGAACCCTAGTGCCATTTGTCAAAGAAACCCCCTCCCCCCTCCCCCCAGCCCCAAAACCTAGGGGTTCAAGTAGAGTTAGAGGTGAGAAGACAAGGACATTGAGAGAGGCTCAGAAGCACTTTTTTTCAAAGACTTATGAAAGACAAAATACACAATAGCAAGAGCACTGATTCAAAGTCATGCTTGGAATTTAAGCAAGTTTCAGAAGAAATAAATGATACAAATTTAGATAAAGTAGTAGATATTCTTAGAAGGAACATGAACAGAACTCAATAAAGTGAAAAATCGAAGAATTTAACCATAAACACGTATAGCACAGAGTGAGGAGAGCAACATGAATCAACATGCGAGCAAAAGAACAACAACAGAAAATAGAAGAGTCTTGCGTAATAGAAAAGAAACAAGAGAGTAAATTCATGCATAATAAGAAGAACACATACAAGAATAAAACACACATAAAGAAAGAACAGGAAGAATCAGAAAATATTTGAAGAAATCTTTTTAGAAACCCTAAAACTGAAATTGAATGATTTTAAAGAGGAAATTTGGGAAAACCTTTGAAACGTCAAATAATGCTCAAGCAAGTCACAGATCTAAAAGAAATAATAGAGTACAGAACCTCAGACATCTTAGAGTTGCAGAGAAAACCCTAGAATGAGAAAGGTCTTGTGAAAATTTAGTTCCTGAGTCGAAGAGACTCATATTGCTTCAACCACCGAAATAATGGCCGGAGAGGCCATAGATCTATAGATCTGAGAAAGATCTGAAGAGAACCATCATAGTCAGGCTTCAAAACTTTGAACAACTTAGGTTTAGTGGTGGGATAGGGTGAGCATAAGTCGTCCATGGCCTGGAACGCCATGGATTCCGGTAGAATCGTGGTAGAATAAGGTGGAAATTGATTAAGGCTTCGGAGAGGCTAGAGAGGGTTTGAGAGACAGAGGGTTTCAAGGGTGGCGTCTCTGTTAGAATGAATTAGGGTAAGTGGTTTATGGGAATTAAAAAGGAAAGGGGTGGATCTCGACCGTTGATCAAAATGATCAATGGCCTGGATTAAAGGGAGCCGGGCGGGTTTCAAAATTGAGTCAGAGGTCGGGTTAAAATTGGAATTGGGTAGGTTTCAATTTGGGGCGAAATTGGGGTTAAATTGAGGTTACAATTGAAAGGAAATGAGGCTATAATTGAAATATAAACGGGCTAAATGTTAAATAGCCAATTTTCCTTTTTTATTTTTTATAAAAACAGTAATAATGATTTTAAACACAAATTAAAAGTACTGAACTAATCCATAATATATAAATATTAATCCAAAAATATTGGAGGTAATTTTGTAATTGCAAGATGCTATTAATCGTAAAATAGACTATAATTGCATTTATGTGCAATTTAATTTTAAAATACTCAATAAATTTGTAAAAAATGTGCAAACATTACCTTAGCTATATTTTGGTATAAATATGAGGATAAAATAAATTAATCACCAAAAATGATAATTTAAAAAATAATTATTGATTTTTGTACTGCTAAAGTAGACTATAAATCAATTTTAAAATCTTAAAAATTAGGGAAAAATACCAAGAATCTTGGTTATGCCTATATATGCATACACATGCTATTTTGAAAGTATTTTGAGTAAAAAATACATAGGGAAAAATTAGGTGTCAAAAATGACCTTTTGGGTCATCACATTCTCTACCTTTAAAATGACTGTTCGTCCTCTAACAGACATAAGAAGAAACTACCTGAGTCAGGGAAAAGATGGGGATAACGGCTCCGCATATCGGACTTAGACTCTCAGGTCAATGACTCGGGAGGCTGGCCTCTCCACTGATCACGAACAGAAGGAAAACTCTTTGATCTCAACTGGCGAACCTGCCGGTCTAGGATAGCTATCGGCTCCTCCTCATACGACAAGTCCTTGCCCAACTAGACGGTGCTGAAATCTAACACATGGGATGGATCGCCGTGATACTTTCAAAGCATGGACACATGAAACACTGGATGCAAGGCTGATAAGCTCGGCGGCAATGAAAGTCTATAAGCCACCTCTGCCAATCGATCAAGAATCTCAAACAGGCCAATGGACCTAGGGCTAAGCTTGCTCTTCTTCCCAAACCTCATCACGCCCTTCATAGGCGATACTCGAAGCAATACCCGCTCACCGACCATGAATGCCAAATCACAACTCTTGCTGTCGGCATAACACTTTTGCCTAGACTGAGCTGTATGAAGCCTACCCTGAATGATCTTGTCCTTGTCCAAGGCATCATGAACCAGATCTGTACCCAACAACCGAGCCTCTCCTGGCTCAAACCATCCAACCGGAGATGACACCGCCTACCATACAAAGCCTCATATGGAGCCATTTGAATACTCGACTAGCAGCTGTTGTTGTAGGCAAACTCTGCTAAAGGCAAAAACTAATCCCACGAGCCTCCAAAGTCAATAACACAAGCTCAGAGCATATCCTCCAAAATCTTAATAGTCTGCTCGGACTGCCTGTTCGTCTGAGGATGAAACATTGTGCTCAACTCAAATTGTGTGCCCAACTCTCGCTGAACTGCCCTCTAGAAGCATGAGGTAAACTGCGTAACTTGGTCCGAAATGATAGACACGGGAACACCATGAAGGCGAACAATATCTCAGACATAGATCTCAGCTAACCTCTTAGAGAAATAGGAGACTGCCACAAGAATGAAATACGCTGACTTGGTCAACCTATCAACAATAACTCACACTACATCGAACTACCTCTAAGTTCGTGGGAGTCCAACAACAAAGTCCATAGTGATACGGTCCCACTTCCACTCGGGAATATCAATATGTTGCAATAAACCCTAGGCCTCTGATGCTCATACTTAACCTGCTGACAATCCAAACACCGAGCCACATATGCAATGATATCCTTCTTCATTCTCCTCCACAAATAATGCTACCGCAAATCTTGATACATCTTACTGGTGCTCGGATGAATAGAGTACCGGGAGCTATGTGCCTCCTCTAAAATCAATTCTCGGAGCCCATCCACATTAGGAACACAAACTCGACACTGAAATCTCAAAAATCCATCATCACCTAAGGTAACCTGCTTGGCACCTCCGTACCGCACCGTGTCTCTAAGGACACACAAATGGGGATCATCATACTGCCGATCTCGGATGCGCTACAATAACACAGAACGAGTGACTGTGCAAGCTAACACACGGCTGGGCTCAAAAACATCCAACCTCACGAACTGATTGGCCAAATCTTGAACATCCAAAGCAAGCGGCCTCTCACCGACCGAAATATAAGCAAGACTACCCATACTGGCTGACTTCCTACTCAAAGCATCGGCCACCACATTGGCCTTTCCTAGATGATATAAGATGGTGATATCATATTACTTCAATAAATCCAACCACCACCCCCGCCTCAAATTCAACTCCTTTGGCTTGAACAAATAATAAAGACTCTTGTGATCCGTGAACACCTCACATGCCACGCCATACAGATAATGCCTCCAAATCTTCAACTCGTGAACAATGGTTTCCAACTCCAAATTAGGAACCGGATAGTACCTCTCATGAATCTTTAACTACCACGAAGCATAGGCAATGACCTTGCCATCCTACATCAACACTCACCAAGTCCAATACAAGATGCATCATAATAAACTGTATAAGGCCCTGACCTGTAGGCAAAACCAACACTGGTGCCGTAGGCAGAGCTGTCTTGAGCTTCTGAAAGCTCGCTCCACACTCGTCCGACCATCTAAACTGGGCACCCTTCTGGGTACACATGGCCATCGGGGCTACGATAGATGAAAACCCCTCCACGAACCGACGATATTAGCCTGTCAATATTAAGAAACTCTGAATCAGTGTAGCTGCGGCTGGCCTAGGGCAGTTCTTGACTGCCTCAGTCTTCTCCGGATCAACCTGAATACCCTCTGCTGATACAACATGACCCAGAAATACAACTGAACTCAACTAGAACTCACACTTCAAAAACTTAGCATGTAACTGACTATCCCTCAAGGTCTAAAGAACCACTCTAAGATGATGCTCGTGCTCCTCCTGGCTGTGGGAGTAGATCAAAATGTCATTAATGAAGACTATCACGAACAAATCCAATTACGTCTTGAACACTCAGTTCATCAAATCCATAAAGGTTGCTGGGGAATTTGTCAACTCGAATGACATCACCAGGAACTCATAATGCCCATACTGAGTGCAGAACGCTGTCTTAGGGACATGTGATGCCCTAATCCCCAACTGATGGTATCCTGATCTCAAGTCAATCTTTGAAAATACCTTAGCACCCTGAAGCTGATAAAAAAAATCATCAATCCTCAGCAATGGATACTTATTCTTGATTGTAACCTTGTTCAACTGCCGGTAATTAATACACATCCTCATCAATCTGTCCTTCTTAACAAATAACATCGGCGCACCCCAAGGAGAAACATTGGGTCTAATAAACCATTCTCAAGTAAGTACTACAATTGGTTCTTCAACTCTTTCAAATCAGACGGGGCCATACAATACGGAGGGGTAGAAATGGGCTGAGTGCCCGGAGCCAAATAAATGCGAAAATCAATATCCCTGTTAGGTGGCTTACCCAGCAGGTCTGAAGGGAATACCTCAGGAAACTCACGAACAACAAGCACAGAATCAATAGAAGGAACCTCAGCACTAGAATCACGAACATATGCCAAGTAGGTCAAACACCCCCTATCGACCATACGTCGAGCCTTCACATAAGAGATAACACTAAGGGTAGAATTACCAGGAGTCCTTCTCCACTTTAAACGGGGTAAACCTGGCAAGGCTAAGGTCATAGTCTTGGCATGATAGTCCAAGATCGCATGGTAAGGTGATAACCAGCCCATCCCCAATATAACATCGAAATCAACCATGTCCAGAAGAAGTAAATCTACACGAGTCTCAAGACCTCGAATAACCACTATACATGAACAATGGACGCGGTCCACCATAATAGAATCACCCACCAGTGTAGACACATAAATAGGGGCACTCAAAGAATCACTAGGCATGACTAGATACGGTGTAAAATAAAACCGAAGCTTCTCTAGCACAAACCAAAACAGTACCTGCAACTCCACCTCTAATACCTTTACCTCCACGTCTAATACCTCTACCTCCACCTCTAGTTAACTGAGTGGGATGGACGAGTCCCTCAATGAACCTTCTGACTCTCTCTCATAGTTGGAAGTATGATAAGAGCATGACGAGCCAAGTCGATGAATCTGATCTCGTACTAAGTAACAGTCATAGAACCCTGTTGGGGACGCGCAAAATACCTCTAATAGACCTCTCTCTGAGTGATGGAGAGAAACTTCTCCAAAAATAGTAGCATGAACTATTCTCAAGTCAAAGTTGATGACCTAACTGGTATAGCTAATCAATAGTCCCTCCAACAGGTCTTGGCAGATCCAGACAAGCAAAAAGTAGCAAAATCGACCCCATTGGTCTCCACGATCCCCATGTTCCTAAGAACCTTATGACAGTTGTCTAGAAAATCTTGGGGATCCTCAGAAGATGCACCGCTAAAAGTAATAGTGAAGATCTTGGTGAAACTTATCCAACCTCCACAATGCCTCCAAAGACATACTTGATCTATCACCGGTATGTGCTGTTGCTCGGCTGAAGAAGCGGTACATGACCTCTCAATTCGTGAAAGGACAAGAGTAGAGGTTTCAATTTAGCATTGCGAGAACAAAATCGCATGACAGGGAAGAATATAAGTGAAACTTTTCCTAACTCTGTAGCCTCTGGGAGATAAATACAGAAGTCTCCGTATCGATCGCTCAGACTCTACTAAGCATGTCTGTGAACTGTGAGACCCATGTAACCTAGAGCTTTGATACCAGCTTGTCACGACACAGATTCCGACCCTCGGGGGTCGTGATGGCACCTACTAATACGAGCTAGGCAAGCCATTTAATTGCATAATTTACCTTTTTACCCATTTTATATTCATTGACAATTTCGAAATAATAACATTTAAACAACAGAATTTAACATAAGCGAAAGAAACAAACAATAAGCTATCTGAACATGAATATTTGATACAACTATTTGAATTTTTACTACCCAAAACTGGTGTCACAATTTCACAGACGGTCTAAGAATTCTACAAATAAAGATCTGAAAGAATTAAATACAACACTGTCTCTGGAAATACATGTAAGAAACAGGAAAGTAGATAGAAGGAGACGCCAAGGCCTACGGATGCCTGCATGGCTACCTCGGGTCGCCTAATGAACAAGAATCAGCAATCTCATTGCGGTCCGAAGTCTACAACACTGGGATCTGCACAAAAAAGTGCAGAGTGTAGCATAAACACAATAGACCCCATATGCTGGTATGTGTCTAGCCTAACTCCGGCGAAGTAGTGACAATGGCTAGGATCAGATTACTAAATAAACCTCCACAATTATATAATATTCAGTGGAAAGTAAAGCAGAAATAACCAAATAAAGATGGGAGGGGGAAACCTGCTTCGGGGAATAACAGGTAAAAAACAAAATATCAAAAGAACTATAAAGGAATCAAAATCTAACCACTAACAAGAGTAAGGAAAACAAAGGCAGATTTCACTTTTTTCATATCTTGTGTTAGGCGTACCACCCGCTCCCATTTCATTATATCTTGTGGTAGGCGTACCACCCACTCCCATTTCATTATATCTTGTGGTAGGCGTACCACCCGCTCATATTTTGTTATATCTTTGTTGTGGCGTGCAACTCGATCCACATATAATACTGTTGCGTCGTGCAACCCGATCCATATATAATATTTACAATTATAACGAGAGTCCCGACAATGAATCAATAAGGTCTACACTAACCCGACGAGGGATTCGACAGCATAAAAAATACATCCCAGTAAGGAAGAAACAGCTATAACCAAACTTGTTCCAACATATAACTACCTCAGCTATAATCAATCTTGTTACAACACCTAACTACCTCAGCTATAACCAAACTTATTACAATACCTAGCTACCTCAGTGATAACCAAACTTATTACAACACCTAACTACCTGAGCTATAACCATAATCCTTACCCAACACAAAGAATCATCAACCTAAGCATTCGTAATATCAGTTAAGAACACAATGCAAGGGAACCTCAACTCAACAATAACCCGGCAAGGGGGCAACATAAGGACCTTTCCTCTTTCTCACTTTTACTTCACAATTCACTTTACAACTCAAACCAATGATCTAGAATTTCAATTATCACTTCTATTTTCACAATTGGTTATACAATTGGAGCCACGCCCTTCCATGTTCATAAGTCATAATTCTTTCCACAATTTTACACAACAAATAGGAATTTTCACCAAGGCATGAATAATACTACGAAATCATGAAAAACCACAATATAAGACTCACGGTCATGCTTGACACCAGCGTATAGATAACCGTCATCATGCCTATACGTCGTACTCAACAAGAAACAAATAACAAATCGGACACAAACACCGCTTTTCCCTTTGAATTCAGCTCCAAATCAATCATATTTATACATAATCGACTCAATAACATCAATAAATGCAAATCCAATTCCAATACTTAATTATAGTTTTCCAATCATTCTTCTCAAAAATTCAAAAATCGAGCCTAGGCCCACTTGGTCAAAACACGAGGTTCGGACCAAAACCCGATCAACCATTCATCCACGAACCCGAATATATAATTTGTTTTGAAATCCGACCCCAAAACGAGGTCAAATTCCCAAATAATCAAAAAGCCCTAAATCTACCCAAATCCCCTATTTTCTACCCTTAATCTAATGTTTTTAGGCCTATAATCTAATAGATGTTAATGAAAATGGAAGAAAACAAGTTAAAGATTACTTACCTAAGAGATTATGGTGAGGAAGACCTTCAAAAATCGCCTAAGAGCTTTGGAGAAGAAGAGGTTTATAAAAAATGGCCAATTCCCCTTAATGCATTCTATTTTTGAGCTTAAATAACTGGGCGGATTTTTGTTCTATGCGATCACGAAGAAAGAAATGCGATCGCATAGGGTAACGGAAATTAGTCATTGCGATCGCGGAAGAATCAATACGATCGCATAGAACAAGTGGTGACCTCCCAGAATTTACTCTATGCGATTGCGGAAGAATCAATGCAATCACATAGAACAAATTGATGACTACCAAAATTAACTCTATGCGATCGTGGACATTCATATGCGATCGCATAGAACAAAAACCTGGACACCAGCAACCAGCAAAAACACTAGATTTTCTAAATCCAAAAACACTCTGGTGTCCAAGGCCTTGGAATACAGAATTTCATTTTAACACAAGTGATTACCCAAACAATCTAAAATCCAAAAATCTCAATTTCTAGGTTTTTCTTCAAAATCCCTAAATTTCCACTATTTTACATGTTTAAATCCGTATATAATTCTTGCATTTAACCCATAACTATAGCAAATCAGTTACCTCGTTAATGATGATGGAACCCTTTCTCAAATATTCTAAAAAGTCGCCTAAGACCAAGTGGGAAATGAGGGAAATAATCTAAGTCTCGGAATAAAAGCTCTTGGCTCTAGTCGTAGATATCGCATTTGCGATAAATGCATCGCAAATGCAAAGCGAAGCCATCCCTACCCAGGTCACATTTGCGACCAGATTCTTCGAAAATGCAAAGGTGACAACCTCGCAAAAATGACCATTAGTTCGAAAATGTGGACATTTCCTACATCAGCCCACGCTCGCAAATGCGAGCTCCATCTCACAACTGTGATGGTCGCATTTGCGACCAAAACACCACAAATGCGGACACACCAGCACCATCAATCCCAATTTCTTATCAAATTACTCTTAAGCTACTCTGAATCTCACCCGAGCCCCACGGCTCCAAACCAAACACCCGCACAAGTCTAAAAATATAACACAAACTTGCTCGACACATCAAACAACGTTAAAATTATGAATGACACCCCAATTCAAACTTGATGAACTTAATAAATTCAAACCTCTTCATTCGATGTTTAAACCTATCAAATCACATCCGATTGATTTCATATTGCACACAAGTCATATTCGACATTATGGACCCACTCTAACTTCTGGAGTCAGAATCCAACCTAGATATCAAAAAGTTCACTTCCGGTCAAACTTCTCAAAAACCTTTAAATTTCCAAGTTTAGCCAATTGACTCCAAAATTATCCACGGACCTCTGAATTAACTTTCGATCGTGCTCCCAACACTATAATCACCATACAGAGCTATTCTCAGATAGGAATCCCAAATGGACATCGATAACACTGAAAGGCACTTCAACCCAAACTTATGAAACTCATCCAAAAATGCTAACTTCCACAATAGGTGTCGAAATGTTCCCGGGTCTTCCAAAACCCGATCCAGATATACGAAGTAATGACCCAGCTGGTCATTTTAAGAATTAACACCTCGATCCTCTATTAATTGCATTCCCCATGTTTGTTTCCGCTATTGTAAGTTGCCGGGAGGATTTATTTGGAGTTTCGGAGAGTTTTGGGACACTTAGTCTCGAAATGAGAGTTTAAGTTTTAGAATTTAGACTGTAGTCGGAGTAGTGTGAAGATGGGAATTGAATGGAATTCCGTTGGTTTCGTTAGCTCCGTTGGGTTATTTCTGGCTTAAGGGCATGTTCGGATGGTATTTTGGAGGTCCGTATCTTATTTTGGGTTGAAATGCCGAGAGTTGAGTTTTTGAAGTTTCCGGTTCGATAGTGATATTTTGATATAGGGGTCGAAATGGAGTTCCAAAAGTTGGAGTAGCTCCATAGTGTTGAATGTGACGTGATTGCAAAATCTTAGGTCATTCAGACAAGGTTTGATAGACTTTTTGATCGAAAGCGAATTTGAGAGTTTTTGGAGTTCTTAGGCTTGAATGTGATGTTAATTTGGTGTTTTGATGTTATTTTGAGAATTCCGAGGGTTGGAACAAGGTTGAATTATGTTTTAGAATTGGTTGGCATGTTTGGTTGAAGTCCCGGGGGCCTCGGGTGTGTTTCAGATGCTCAACAGACCATTTTTGGAATTAGAGAAGGATCAAATTTTTTTGGTTTTTGTTGCAGACTTTCCTTCATCGCGATGGCATGAGGAGGCTCGCGATCGTGAAGACTTAGATGAGGTAGAGGGGATTTTATTCTACGCAATCGCGGGAAACGAAGTGCGAACGTGTAGTATTGGTAGAAGTTGAATCGCGAATGTGTGGGCTATGCCGCGTCCGCAAAGAGGAAGAAGTGAGGCAGATGTGGAGTAGGAGTTTCTCTTCGTGAACGCGTGAAGTCAACCAAGATCGCGTAGAGCTGTGCAGTGAAAGCATCGCATTCGCGTAGGGAGTATACATTGCATAGGGTAAATTAGGGAGTCAGTGAAGTTGTCGCGATTGTGTGGGAGTTTTCGCGATCGCGATTAAGGTCGCGCCTGGGCAGATTATAAAATTTCAAAATCAAGGGTTTAGCCATTTTTATCAAAACTAGAGTTTGGGAGCTCGGATTTGAGCGAGATTTTGAGGGATTTTAAGATATATCAATTGGGTAATTATTCCTAACTCCTTTTTTCTTATAACCCATTAATTTAAACGTGAATTCATCTCTAATTTCCGATTTTGGGTGAGAAATTGGGGAAAATTTTGGAAAAGTTTTTTTTGGGCATAATTTTCGAGTTTGGATTGGAAATTTGGCATCGGATTTGGAAATTTTGGTATGGTCAGACTCGTGAGTGAATGGAGGTCTTTTATCCAATTCTAAGACGTGGGCCTGGGGGCTTTTTGGGCAATTTTCTTAATTTCACGTGTTAGCTTTGAATTAATTAGTGGAATCAGTTACTTGAAGTTATATTTACATTATGCAATTGATTTGAATAGATTTGGGTCATTTGGAGTCGAGTACTCGTGGCAAGAGTATGGTTTTGGGTTGATTTTTGAGTCGGTTTGAGGTGTGGCTTGCCTAACCTCGTGTGGGGGAACTCCATTTAGGATTTGGTATTGTTGATATATTAAATGCCTTGTACATGAGGTGACGAGTGCGTACATGTGCTAATTGTTGAAAATCATGTTTTCATTAAGTAACTATAATTGTGTTTTCTTCCCTGTTTATACTACTTGCAATTTAAGCCTAATGTTAGCTTAAGGAAGCATGTCTAATTGACTTAATTGCTTTACTTGCTCAAACTGCTTTACTTAAAATTTGTGCAGAATGCTAGGTTAGAAATGCATGTTTTATCTTGGTATGAAATTTGATTGAACTGAATATTCTTCGTGTTGCTGTTGTGTATTTAATTTGGAACTACGGGACAGTATCCCTGGAGATCCCCTGTATGTTTACATCTGGGACTAGGATGGCAATTCCGGTAGATCCCCGCTATGAGTTGGACTACGGGATGATACCCCAGAGATCCCCTGGATATTTACATTTGGGGACTATAGGACGGTATCCTGGGAGATCCCTGGTTGTTATCTCTATGTTAAGTTGTATTCCATCTGTGATTATTTCGTCTCTGTTGTAGTTGTTGCTACTCTTATTACCCTGCATTAATTTAATACTGCCTCTTTTCCTTATATATTATTGTATATGACCGAAAGAGCCCTGGCCTTATTGTCATTACTCAACGAGGTTAGGCTTGTCACTTACTGGGTACCGCTATGGTGTACTCATGCCCTTTCCTGCACATGTTTTTTGTATGTAGATCTAGTTACTTCGAGTCAAGCCTACTACCCTTGAGGCGAGGTGATTCTCCAGAGACTTTGAAGTATATCTTCCACGTCCGTAGACCAAGGAGTCCTTTTCCATTCTCTCTTATAGTTTTAGCCCCTCTGTACTTATTTTGATTTAGACATTCTGGAGTTAGAGCACAATGTAGTATCCATAGCTTGTGATTTCATGAGATTCCGGATTTTGGGAAGTTGTTCAGTTTGAAAGTTATACTTGTATATGCCGAGCAGCATTTTAAACTTTTATTATGTTTTTTTTCATTTTCCGCAATAATTAGGCTTACCTAGTCGTAGAGACTAGATGCTGTCACGATAGTTCACGGAGGGCGAACTGGGGTCATGACATACGCTGAAGTCTAAAATCATCATACAAACCTGCTGGAACCTTTGAATCCCGATTCCGAGGTCATTTACTCAAAAATCCAATCTTAGTCAATTCTTTCAACTTAAAGCTTCCGAAATGAGAATTCTCTCTCCAAATCAATTCCGAACTTCCCAAAATTCAATTTTGACCATGCGTACAAGTCATAATACTTGAAGTAAATCTACTTGGGGCCTCAAATCGTTGAACAACGCTCTGGAGCTCAAAACGACCGGTCGGGTCGTTACAATTGGTTAGGCTCCCAAAGATTCTCGAACACTTGACACTTGTTCTTCTTCCATTCCATGCTTCTTGAGGTGTTTGATATCTAACATTTCTTGTTTGAGACCTTTTGTTCAAAGAAACTGCACAAGAAACAGCTTCGGCCCAAAATTCCTTGGGAATACTTTTAGCTTTCAACATACATCTAGCCATATTAAGAATCGTTCTATACTTTCTCTCTGCAACTCCATTTTATTAGGGTGAATAAGGTACCGTTAGAGGACTGCAAATCCCATGAGACTTAAAGAAGTCATTAAAGTATTTTGAAGTAAATTCGCCTCCTTCATCGGATCTTAATGCTTTAATTTCACACCAACATTATTTTTCACAAAAAAATTGTAATTGTTAAAATAAAAAAAAAAGAAAGCTTCAGGTTTTTGGTTCAACAAGTAAACCCAACTCTTTTTACTAAAGTCATCTATAAAAATAAGAAAGTATTGACATTTACCAAAGGACGATGGATTGATTGGTCTGCACACATTAGTGTGAACAAGCTGGAGTGGCTTGGTTTCTCTAGAAATGGACTCCTTCGGGAAAATTCTTATTGCATGTTTTCCAAGTAGACAAGCTTCACACAGTTGATTGGGATGGTTGATTGACGGTAGCCCATGCACCATGTTCTTTTATCCGATTGATTTGAGTGGTTCAAATTGTAAGTGCCTAAATCACATGTGCCAACACTATGATTCATCGTGCATATTATCCTTCAAACACTTTGCATCAATTGTTTTAAGATTCAGAGAAAATCATCTATTCTTTTCCACATGCATTTTAGCAATTAGAATTTCACTTGAATCTCTAAGCCAAAGATGCATATTTTTTGTAACACCCCGTACATTTGGACTAGGTGTGGATATGTTAAATGGGTACTAATTTGATATTTTAGACATGAATTCCTAGAGGGATGATTCTTGGTTAAAATAATTGTTTCGGAATCAAGATGGAGAGAGAGGTAAGTTTGCAGAATGTCTGTCTTCCAGTAGCGTTTAGTACAAATGTGTAAGGAATTTGTGAAACCTCAAAGAATGAAAGTTGTAGGCCGTTAAAATATATTTCCAGCAATATATTATGGAGCCTAAATGGATCTTTCTATAAAAGGTTATGTGCATTTTACAAAACAGTATGTGATATGCGCATCCCGAGCGTGGTCGCGCTTCTTTTGAGGCAGTGTTACTGCCATTTTGAGCGGTCAAGCCTTTAGGTGCGTGGGCGCGCTCATGGGGTGTCATTTTAAAGCCCTACTTTGTCCCCCACAGCTCCAAAACATAAAATCTAGCTCTAGAAAGGAAAACTCTCAAAAACCTAACTCTTTAAGGGTCCCTCTACCACCCAAGGTAAGTTCTAATGGTGATTCTAAGTCAATTCCAATTTCCTAACATCTTATTCACATGGGTAAATGCTCCAAATCATTAAATATTTGATTGGGGCATCATTGTTGAGAGAATGAACCCTAGAACTCGAGTTTAAGAAGATTAAACGTCAAGAAGGTAATATCTTCACCCTCTAATTGATTATAGCATTGGATTAATGGTTGTAGACTACATGTTCATGAGATATGAGTTGATGGGTCTGATAGAAAAGCATGAACAATTATAGGCTTGGCTTGTTCATTGTTGATTATTGATTAAGGGTGTTATTTACCTTATGGGTGATAAAGAATGATGTTGATTATAACCATTTGACACTTTAGAATTTCTCTAGGAGCAAGAGAATGGGTTATTGAGTTGTCACGACCCTAACCTCGAACCTGGTCGTGATGGCGCCTCTCGTGAAGACAAGGCCAGCCAGTCCAACACAGTACATCTCTTTAAGCAGTTAATTAACATAGGACAATTTAAAACATGATTTAATAGTAGTTCACAGAATTTAAGATAACAATAGTGGAAAAACCATCCTGACACAGCCCTAACCGGGGTATCACAAGTCACGAGCGTCTAAGATAATGAACTCTCAAATGTAACTATAAAGTCTCAATACTAGAATAGAAAGTAAAGACATAGATAGAGAGGAGCTCCAGGCTGCGTACGCTAGCAGCTAACTAAAGTCTCCACGAAGATTTGCCTGAAGCTAGGATGAGTGAGCACTCTGGAGCGGAACCTGCTACGCCTGAATTTGCACATACGGTACAAGGAGTAATGTGAGTACTCCGACCCAGTGAGTAATAAATATAAATAATGGCCGAAAGCAAGAAAACACGTGAAAAACATAAAGCATTCTATACCGAAGCAGTAAAATCACTTAAAATAATAAATCAGTGAAATATCAAGTAAAATCCCTTTTCCACGAGTAACACAAGTGATTTGCCAGATAAATAACAAATAGCAATCCACCCCTCGGGCAACAACTCAGAACAGTACCAGCCCCTCGGGCTCTCTCTCAGAACAATATCAGCCCCTCGGGCTCACTCTCATATCACAATGGGTAGCCGCGCTCACTGGGGGTACATAGACTCCGAAGGGGCCCCTTACGACCCAAGTGAAATATCAAGCCATCTCGTGGCATCAACTCTCGGCTCTCGGCCTCACATCACTCAAGCCACTTTGTGGCGTATACATGTATCTCAGGCCCACGGCCTCATATCACTTAGTGTATCCTCACATCTGGCCCTCGACCGCACTCAATCCAAAAATCATCACAAGCCCCTCGGCCATTAATGAAATAGTAGTTCTCAGCCCAAAACATCATTTAAAAAATCATTTGAGTCTCAAAACTGAGTAAAAGTGGATGAGTTGTAAAATAGTAGAAACAACATGACTGAGTTCAAGTAATAAGTCAATACAGTGAGAAAATAGTGATAAAAATCACTGAAGGGTGCAAATAGTTGGCACGAAGCCCAAATATGGCAATCAACCCAAATCATGATGATAACAATTAAGTTTCAGTCAAATACGCGGTAAAATCATCAATCGGGACGGACCAAGTCACAATCCCCAGTAGTAAATGACCCCACATGCATCATCAAGCGCGTGTCTCACCTTAATATAGCACTACAAAGTGCAATCCGGGGCTTCAAACCCTTAGGACATCATTTACAATCATTACTCATCTCGAACCGGCTAAAACTCTAGCTCGCGACGCCTTTGCCCCTCGAATCAGCCTCCATGCGCGTCGAATCTATCCAAAATCAGAAGGAATACGTCACAATATTCTAAGGGAACAAAGACCAAGCAGAAACAATCAAAAAATATCAAAAATCACGAAATTAGCAAAACTCGAGCCCCGGGCCCACTTCTCCAAACTCTGAAATTTTCACATCATTAGATTCCTTATCACCCCATGAGTTCATACATATCAAAATTTCTCAAATCCGGCCTCAAATGGTCCTTCAAATCCCAATTCAAAAGTTCAAAATACCAAGCCCTAGTTCTTTCATTTTTAGCTTAAGTTCCATGATTTTCTAGGTTGATTTCACAGTAGAATCACGTTTTATGTTCAAATATCTTACCTCCAATCGATTCTCCATGAATCCTTCTTTAATCTCCCTCAAAAAGCTCTCAAAATGATCAATTATGGAGGAAAAATGACTCAAAATCGTGGATGAAATAACTTAATAGCATTCTGCCCAGTTCTGTCCTTTCGTCATCGCGATCACAACACAAGCCTCGCGATCGCGATCGCGAAGAGAAAACCTTCAAGACCTCAGCAGTACACTATGCGAACGAGACAAATACCATACGAACGCGATGCTTCCACTTCCCATACCTACGCGAACGCGAGCCCACTAATGCAAATGCGAAGAGCAAATTCCACTAGGACCCCATTCCTTATACACGATCGCGGAATACCTCATGCAAACGCGAAGCACACGATTCTAGCCTTCCGTGAACGTGAGACCCATAACTCGAACATGAAGGCTTAACTCTATCCATCCCAAATTCCTTTTACGCGATCGCGATATACCCCACACGATCGCGAAGGCTTAATTTCTGCAACACCTAAACTCCCAGATTCTGCAACTTCCAAATACCAAAAATGGTCCGATTGACCATCCGAAACTCACCTGAGGCCCTCGGGACTTCAACCAAAAACACCAACACATCCTAAAACCATATTCAAACTTGATCCAATCATCAAAACACCTCAAACAACATCAAATTACCAAAAACTCATCGAATTCAAGCCTAAGTTTTCTATAAACTTTTGAAATACGCTTTCGATCAAAAACCCAACCAAACCATGTCCGAATGACCTCAAATTTTGCACACACATCCCAAATGGCATAATGAAGCTACTACAACTCTTGGAATTCCATTCCAACTCTCGGATCAAAATCTCACCTACCAACCGAAAATCGCCAAAATATCAACTTTGCCAATTCTAGCCTAATTCTGCTTCGGACCTCCAAAACCCATTGTGATCACGCTCCTAAGTCAAAAATCACCTATCGAAGCTAAACAAATCATTGAAACTAACATCCGAGCCTTCTAACACAAAAGTCAATATCTAATTGACTTTTCCAACTTAAACCTTCTTAAAAGAGACAAAGTGTCTCAAACTTCACCAAATCCTCTCTGAACACAAACTAATCAACTTGATCACATAAAACATAGATAACAAAACATAAAGAAGTATAAATGGGGGACACAAAGCGGTAACTCATGAGACAACTGGCCGGGTCATCACATGGGTGTATAGACACCATTAATAAAGACTATAAAGCTTTATGTTACCAAGTGTTTGAGAAAATGCTTAAGTGACCAAAACATGGGAATTATTGCTAAAATGGAATCCCTTTGACTTGTATTGATATAGATTAAAGTTTAAAGGGTTGTCAAATGATGTATTACGCTCAAGAGCAGGAAGTTAAGGTATGTGAGGCTAACCCTCTATGTTTGGGAATGTTAATGATTCTCCCTACACTATGTTTCTTTTACCACATTATTGATTGCCTCAGAAATGTAGTTAAGCCTAGTTTCCTTGAATAGTTGTAGAAATTTATTTCTCTAGCTTCGTAAATCGTTCATGACTTTCATTCTAAATATTGTGTCTCAGTGCGTATTCAATATAGACTTGGTTTGGATGACCCCGATTCTTAGTATAGATTACTCAGTATGCCATAAACAGTTGAAGTTTCAGTATTCATAATCTGTTCAAGAATACATGTCTCAGCCTAGTCCTATTCAGTATTGCAGTATCATGTAACTCGGTGTGATTTAGTATTTCACTATCATGTATTGCAGTATAAATCGTAGTTCCTGATTTTAAATCCTTGAATGTCGAACACCTGTATTTGGGCTTGAGGCCGGAGTTAATGATTATGCATCTTTGGGCCTGAGGCTGCAGTTTATGCTTTATGCATCTTTGGGTCTGAGGCTGCAGTTATGTATACGTATACATGGGACCGAGGCTGCAGTTTGTGCATATATATATTGGGCCTGAGGTCGTAGTTTAATATTCAGATAAACAGGTTGTTCATCATTTAGAAGAGAGAGTATTCATAACCTTACTTCCTTTGTTCTGTTCAGTTATCAGTTATCATTTTAGTTATCAGTTATCAATTCTCAATTATCAACTCAATATTAGTTTCAGCATTCATAGTTTTTTCTTTCAGTTGCTTTACATACTAGTGCAATTAAAACGTACTGACGTCCTTTTTACCCAAGGCATGCATCTCACAATGCAGGTAATGATTTACAGGATGACGATTTAGATCGATAGGACTCTTATATGAGTTGTTTTGTGATCCCCAATTTTTTCGGGGCATTATCATTACTTTACCGTCCTTTAGTATTTTTAGATAGTCATTGTTTTCAGTACTTCATTAGAGGCTTCATAGACTAGAGTAACAGTTAGACAGAGTCTTAGGCGTTTCATGTTAAGCTATGTTGGCTACAAATACATTTTAGAATTGTATTAGTATTTTCGCACTTTGATTATATCATCCAGACTTTCAGTATATCAGCATGTGCTAGTTTATCTTCCATATTTAGTATGTTATGACATCACATGTTGATTCAGCCAAACTAGTTGATTTGCTTGGTCACATGTAGTTAGGCACCGAGTACTGTGTTATGTCCAGGACCAGGTTTGGAGTGTGACAAAGTTTGGTATTAGAGCACTAGGTTCAAGAGTCTTAGGGAGTCTATGAAGTCGTGTCCAGTGGAGTTTCCTTTATATGTGTGTGTCGTCCACTCATATAAATGGTTAACTACCAAGACATCCAAGATTGTCTTATTTCTTTCTACTCTAGATTGTGCCATGAAGCTTAGAGCAATAGGTAACATTCTATTCCTATCGACTTCCCGACGTATTGAATTCCCAAGAGACAGGCAAAAAAAACCCAAAGGTTCTAGAGAGGATGATTTCCTATTGGGATATAATTATGGATTACAAGTTAGTAACAAATGAGACTTGAGAGGATGTTGGAAGTGGGATGAAATGGATAGTAGTACAGATTAGAGCATAACCTTATCAGAGAGTACAAAAATAGTTATCATGTTTTATGGTTATCAATTTACCTCAGTTACCAGTTATACAGTCTTTCAGTAGCAAGTTTATGGTTATTTAGTATGTCAGTATTCAGTTATATGGTTACCAAATATCCAATTTTTAGTGTATCAAAATTTCTGGTAAATGATAAGTATACAGTAATGGCGATAGGTGTCAAAAGAAAAGGTAAGTAACGCTGATTATAGAGAAACCTTCACATATGATAGAACATGAAGTGAATTATCAGATGATGGTATATTTTGAAGGATAAGTTTGTGCATTGTAGTGTATTTGTATGTGTTTTACCTCCTAGAATAACTTTATTTAATACTTGAAAATGGAGCCATAAGTTGGATGATGATTATTCAGATGTCAGACCCTAACATTGATCACTATAGTTTTTTACAGAAAGGAGCCTAAGGGTAAAATACCTAGGAGTCAGAAACATTTGCTATTACCAAAGATGTGATTTCGTACAACTCATGCAAATAACTAGAAGATATGATATATGAAATGAGAACCAAGGGCAACCAATATTGAATTTCAGGGAATGGTTTTAATTTGTTTAGATTTATTCAAAGCAGAACATGAACACATGATGCTAGCAGGTATTTAGTAAAAGAATAGTTAGTATGTTTGAGTAGATACAGTGAATCAGCACTTTCAGCATAACTAGTAGAGGTACAATTTGTTGCACTTAGCCAGGTTAACTATAGTGAGTGGATGACAATTTGAAATACCGAACGTGTATTAGAACCCAAAGAGTTTAAGTTAAACCTGAAGTACAATAATAGTGGGGGGAAATATCAGCTAGGCAGTGAGATAGCAAACTCTAGAAGAATAGTCTTTAAGAGTTACCGAAAAGGGTTTCCTTAAGATTAACAGTGTGAGCAGAGTTAAATCATTAAGATTATGTATGATAGTTGTGAATACATTAGCTTTCCGTTATGTGAAAAATTTAGGTTTTACTAGAAAATAAAAGGGGAAGATTTCTCATAAGTAAGTTGGAAGATTATTCATCATTTACGTAGAGTGCAAAGACTTGCAGAAAATAAGGAAAGTTATTTGGATTCCCAAAAAAGGGGGAAGAATCCCCAAGTATAAGACCTTTGGTCTAAGGGTGATGTGAAAACCATCAGTACGTCCAGATGGAAATATAAAACTCATACAGTTTGCATGGATATGAAAATGAAAATTCGTTCGGTATTGAGGGAAAATTGTATAATTACCACAGGGATTATGTCTAGCATGTGTAAGAAATTCAAAGTGATTAGAATGATCACCGGGATTAGTTATTGATGATAAAGTGATCACAGAAAGGCTGTAAAACCATGCCTATTTATGTGTTATGAGGGTAGTGGTATTTGCACGAGACTCTAATTTTGGAATACAAGTCAAAGACTTAGCTCGCAACAATGCTAAAAGTGTCTTCAGGAAGTGCTAAAGAAGATAATCAAATTGGGAAGTATAACTCATGATTGAGGTAGATAAGACAACTCTGGTGAAATAAGTTCACCGCGTAGCCTAGTTAGGAGTTCAATTTGCGTACTCCAAAGATAGTAGAGTTGTCGTCTAGAATATGAATTGTTCCCCCTTAGTAGCCGAAGAGAAGGAGAAACGATATGATGATCCCTACGTGTTGCAGTTGAAATAGGGGATTCACAAGTATGAGACGATGGCTTTTGAATAAGGGGGAGATGATGGTACTCTGAGGTACCAAGATAGATTGTGTGTTCCAGATATAGATGGACTTAAAGAGGGAAGATCATGTGAGAAGCCCATAATTCTAGGTATTCTTTCAATCCAGGTTCCCCAAAGATGTATCATGGTCTTAAGTATATTTATTGGTGGAACGACATAAAAAAAATAGCGCAGACTTTGTGGCCAATTATCCGAATTGTCAGCAAGTGAAAGTCGAGCAACAGAAAGCCTAGTGTTTTATCACAGAATACACATATTTTGAGTGGAGATGGTAAATATGAAATTATAATGGGATTATCTTTCTCATTTTAAAAGCATGATTTGATTGAGTGATTGTAAATTGACTTACCAAGCCAGCACACTTCTTGCCAATAAAAAAACTACAGACCCAGTAGAAGATTATACCAAGTTGTACATTCAGAAAATCGCCTGATGTATGGGACTCCATTGTTTGTCATTTTTTATTGTGGTGTTTAGTTTAAAATGAACTTTTAGAAGTTCTTTCAGAAATGGTTCGGCACACATTTTTCATCCTCAGAAAGATGGCCAGACAGAGCGCATCGTTCAAATAGTTGAGGGTTTGTCCGTGATGTTAAAAGTAATTGGGATGATCACATACCTCTCATTGACCTTGCTAATAATAACACCTACCATGTTAGTATCAAGATAGCACTATGAGAGACTCTATATGGATGAAGGTGTAGATCGCCAATTGGTTGGTTCTAAGTTGGTGAAGAGGAGTTGTTGAGACCAAATTTGATCTATCAGACTATAGAGAAAATTAAGTTGATTCAAGAGCGTTTGAGGACAACTCAGAGCCGCCAAAAGTCCTATTCGAATGTGCGGCATAGAGACCTAGAGTTTCAAGTTGATGATTGGTTGTTACTAAAAGTTTTGCCTATGAAAGAAGTTATGAGATTTGGGAAGAAGGGAATCATAGTCCCTGCTATTTTGGCCCATATAGAATCTTCAAAAGATATGTCGATTAGCTTATGAGTTGCAGATGCCACCAGAATTTGTGGCTATACAACCACCACTTCACGTGTCATGTTATAACATTCATGTTTCCAGTACTTAGATACTCATGTCAGTTCAATACTCAGATACTCATGTCAGTTCAATACTTAGATACTCATGATAGTTTAATACTCAACTACTCATTTCAGTCCAATACTTAGATATTCATGCCAGCTTGGTACTCTAATATTGATGTTAGTTCAATCCTCAAATATTCAGGCCAATTCAATATTCATACATCTATGTTAGTTCATTATTCATGTATCCATGGCAGACCAATATTCAGTTAATGCAGTAGTCATTTCGGTCAGTATCTCAAATGTTTAGTAATCATGTATCCATTCAGTTTAGTATGCAAGTGTTAATGAAAGTTCATATTTCCACCATACCCGTTTAAGGTACAGAATTAGCAGAAGTTACAGTCAGGACAATCATTCGAGGACGAATGATCCCAAGGGGGAGATAATGTAACACCCCGTACATTCAGACTAGGTGTGGATATGTTAAATGGGGATTAATTTGATACTTTAGACATATGAAATCCTAGAGGGATGATTATTTGTGAAAATAGTTGTTTCAGAATCAAGATGAAGAGGGCGGTGCATAAGATTTGACAAAATCAACTAAGTTTGGAGAAGGTATGTCTTCCAGCAGGGTATAGTAAAATTGTGTAAGGAATTTGGGAAAACTCAAAGCATGAAAGTTGTATTCCATTGAAATATCTTTTCAATGATATATATGGAGCCCGAATGGATCTCTGTGCAAAATGTTATGTGCTTTCTAAAGAACAATATGCGATATGTGCTCCCTGTAGCGCGCCCCGCACGCGGCCGCGCTTCTTTTAAGGCAGTGTTACTGCCATTTTGCATGGTCAGTAGTGCGGTCAAGACTTTAGGTGTGCGGGCACGTTCATGGGGGTCATTTTAAAGCCCTACTTCATCCCCCCAGAGCTCCAAAACATGAAAACTAGCTCTAGAAAGGAAAGCTCTCAAAAACCTAACTCCTTAAGGGTCCCTCCAATACCCAAGGTAAGTTCTAATGGTGATGCTAAGTCAATTATTCACATGGGTAAACCCTCCAAATCATTAGATATTTGATTGGGGCGTCATTGTTGAAAGAAGGAACCCTAGAACTCGAATTCAAGAAGATTGAATGTCAAAAAGGTAATATCTTTACCCTCTAATTGATTATAGCATTGGATTAATAATTGTAGACTACAAGTTCATAAGATATGAGTTGATGGGTTTGATAGAAAAGCATGACCAATTATAGGATTGGCTTGTTGATTATTGATTATTGGTTAAAAGTGTTGTTTACCTTATGTGTGATAAAGAATGATGTTGATTATAACAATTTGAGACTTTAGAATTTATCTAGGAGCAAGAGAATGGGTTGTTGGGTGTAGAGACACCATTAATATGGACTATGAATCTTTATGTCGCCAATTGCTTGAAAAAAGGATTAAGTGACCAAAATATGAGAATTATTGCTAATATGAAATCCCTTTGACTTGTATTGATATAGATTAAAGTTGAAAGGGTTGGCGAATATTGTATTACTCTCAAGAGTAGGAAGTTAAGGTATGTGAGGCTAACTCTCTATGTTTGGGAATGTTAATGATTCTCCCTACACTATGTTCCTTTTACCACGTTACCGATTGCCTCATAATATAGTTAAGCCTAGTTTCCTTGAATAGTTGCAGAACTTCTATTCTCTAGCTTCGTAACTCGTTCATAACTTTCATTATGAATGTTGTGAGCTCAGTGTGTATTCAATATAGACTTGGATTTGATTCCCCCAACTATTAGTATAGATTACTAAGTATTCCATAAACAATTGAAGTTCCAGGATTCATAATTAGTTCAAGAATACATATCTCAGCCTAGTCTTATTCAGTATTTCAGTATCATGTAACTCAGTGTGATTTGGTATTTCAGTATCATGTATTGCAGTATGATTCTCAGTTCCTGATTATAAATTCGGAATGTTGAGCACCTGTATTTGGGCCTGAGGCCGCAGTTAATGCTTTATGCATCTTTGGGCCTGAGGCTGCAGTTATGCATACGTATACTTGGGATCGAGGCTATAGTTTGTACACACATATATATTAGGCCTGAGGCCATAATTTAATATTCAGATAAACATGTTGTTCATCATTCAGAAGAGTGAGTATTCATAATCTTACTTCGTTTGTTCTGTTTAGTTATCAGTTATCATTTCAGTTATCGGTTATCAGTTATTAATTCTCAGTTACCAACTCAGTATAAGATTCACCATTTATAGTTCTTTCTTTCAGTTGATTTACATATCAGTGCAATTCAAATGTACTGACGTTCCTTTTTTCCAAGGCTTGCATCTCACAATGCAGATAATAATTTATAAGTTGACGATTCAGAGCGCTAGGACTCTCGTATCAACGTTTTGGTGATCTTTAGTTCTTTCGAGGCATTATCATTACTTTACAGTCCTTCAGTATTTTCAGACAGTCAATATTTTCAGTACTTCATTAGAGGCTTCATAGACTAGAGTAACAGTTAGATAGAGTCTCAGGCTTTTCATGTTAAGCTATGTTGGCTACAAATACATTTAAGAATTATATTAGTATTTCCGCAATTTGATTTATATCATCCATACTTTTAGTATATCATCATGTGTTATTTTATCTTCAGTATTCAGTATGTTACGATATCACATGTTGATTCAGCCAGCCAGTTGGTCCGCTTGGTCACATGTAGTTAGGCACTGAGTGTCGTGTTACGTCCAGGCCCAGGTTCGGGGCATGACATTTTTCATGTGGATATCATATATATTTTCAAGAAGTTTGTCTAAACTCAAAATATTACTTTTTAATGTTGACACATAATAAACATTTTGAATTAACTTATGGCCACCATTTATACAGGAGACTAGAACCGTACTCATATCTTTCAATTTGAATCTTTGGTGTATCTCCAAGGACACATTATCTCTCATTGTTTTATTGATTTCGACAAACTTCGCTTTGCATTCACACATGTGATTGCTTGCTCAATTGTCCAAGTACCACGAGTTACAATCATCCATATCTTCTTCCTTCAGTGCTAGCAATAATGTTGATTCATCTTCTTCTTTCTTCTCGTCAATAAGATTAGCTTTCTCTTTAACATTGCTATGACATTCCCAAGAGTAATGGCCAAATTTATGATAATTATAACACTCAATTTTTGATTTCTCATACCTTTATCTATTATTTTCTTGATAATAACCATGTCCTCTTCCTCCTCTTTGTCCACAACCACGACCTCTGAATGTCTAGTGGATCTAAATTTATTGTTGATGTTGTTAACGTTACTTCTTCCTCTTCCATGACCACCACGGCCTTGTGCTCTTCCATTCCCTCGACAACCTTTTTAGCTCCATAATTCTTAAAGGATGCTGAGGTTTAAGAAGTTGCTCCAGTATCACTTCTTGTCTCCTCTTGATCTTTTCTTCATGGGCCTGTAAAGAACCCTCTAATTGCTCCATCATCATAGAATCTAAAATATTAGACCCCTCAATATCACACACCATAAAATCAAATTTAGGTGTTAAAGTGCAAATGATCTTTTCCGCCACACGGACATATTTTATATCCTCTCAGTATCTTCTTAATTGATTTACAATAGCCTTTATTTTTGAATAGTAATCCAAAATGCATTTGGATTATTTCATTTTTTAAAATTTTAAAATCAACCCTTAGAGTTTGAAGTTTTACCTTTCTCACCTTATCACTTCCTTGGAGAGAATTTCGTAAAATTTTCCAAGCTTCCTTTGAGTTGGTAGCATCTGCCACCTTCTCATACAAGCGATCATACAAACATTGGTGGATGAGAGTGAGGTCTTGTTGATCCTTCTTCCTTATCGTTGTCAAGACATCTTTTTCATTTTGAGGTATAGCTTCCTCATTATCGGATTTTGCATACCACTTGTCTACGATTTCCCAAACATCCTGAGAGCCAAGAATGACTTTCATATGTAAAAATTATTTCTCATAATTATCTTTTGTGAGAAGAGAGTATTGAAAAGACAACGGACCATTGTTTGACATGGCTCTGATACCACATTATTGGAAAACATAATATCCCGCGAAGGAATAATATCCACGATAAATAATAATACCGCAAAAGAGTAATAACAATGACACCAAATATTTTAGCGGAGTAATATAATACTACTATAATATTATAACTTAGTGGTGTCAAGAGACTACTATAACTTCAAAAGAAATAACACTCTTTATTTTAAATAACTCACTATAATATTACTCCCGCTCAATATTTATCTCACATACTACAATCTGTGGATTACTCTCTCCGGCTCCTCTCGACCTTCTCTCAATTTTGGTGTATCTCAAATGAGAAACAAGCCTGCTATTTATAACAAAAGCTGCCTTGTTTCCGGCCAATCAGAACAGGTGTTAGGCAACTTCCAATTGCAAATTGTATCTAAAATGTAAGCGCCTACCTTTGCCACTTCTTCATCCAACCACATTATTTTTTCTTTTTCTTTTAGTTTCTTTTATTTAGATGGGTCCCACAAAAACTAGCTAGAAATCAAGGGATGTAATAAAATCTCAACAGTATCTCCTACGATACGCGATGTTGTTGCCAAAATACATGAGGTTACGTTTGACTTTCTAAAAGGGTGTTTTTAGATGACAAATATACGCAGTGAACCTCTCAAGAGTATTACCAGGGGCGGATTTAGGGGTTCACCCGAACCTCCTTTGCCGAAAAATTGCGTTGTACATATAAGGCAAAATGCGGTTTGCACCTCCATATTTTATATTTTGAATCTTCTTGATATAGCCCTAAAACATAGATCAAGGGGGTTCAAAACCTTTGTAAGACTACTGATTCAATTCCCACCGGCTAGAGTTGCCACTGCTAGTAGCCTCCTTATAATGATCAAACCTTCGGAGAAACTAGATAACATATCATCAATTAGCTAGGACACAGTGCCTTGTTGTCTGCTTAAAGTTTCATTTTTCACTACTTTAAATTGTGTTAATAGAGTTTGATACTACTAAAAGGAATTAAGTTTGACAGTACTCAGATTCCATGTGAACATCAGATTTAATACTAACTAGCGGGAGAAATTAAAAAATAGCCAAATTTACCACTGGTCATTGAAAAATAGCCAAGTTTCAAAAGTCATCGAAATTTAGCCACTTTAAATCTGAGCGAATACACTGTTCAAAATCCGGAAAAATACGCTCGTAAATTTTACGAGAGTTCCAGCATAAGTATGTTTGAACTCCCGTAAATTTTACGGGAGTTCCAGAATAACTATGCTGGAACTCCCGCAAATTTTACGGGAGTTCAAGCATAATTATGCTGGAACTCCAGTAAATTTTACGGGAGTTCCAGCAAGTATAATTGTCCAGTATAATATACTGGAGTTTGGAGCACTGGTGCTCCAGTCTCCCGCAAATTTTACAGGAGTTAGCAAAGTATACCGGTCCAGCATAATATGCTGGAGTTCGTACATAAATACACCAGAACTCCCGTATATTATACTGGATCGGTCCTGTTGCAACAAAAAAATAGCTATTTTTCATTGACTTGCTAAATGCTGGCTATTTTTCATTGACCAGTGTGAAAACTGGCTATACCATGAAATTTTATCCTAACTAGCTGAAAGTAAAACTTACGGAGAATTTTCAGGCCTAGCTAAATCGTGCATTTGTTAAACAAGATTCAAGATTTACCTTTTAAAGACAACACAAGAGACCCGTTTGGGCGGCTCAAGCATTTTAGAAGCCTAAAGCCAAAATTTATTTAGATCGAGGCCGTAAATTTAAAAAGTAAAACATATACCTTTTTCCTTTAAAAAGTGTATTGTTCTAGATTTTTGAGATATAATGTGAATAATTCTTCTTCGAATGACAATTTTATTTAATCTTTCTTGAGAATTGTTGATCCTAAGTAAGATTTCTCAATTTTAATTTAAAAACCTTATGTCTATTATATTGAGGCAATTGTTACATGAACTGTTAAATATTATTTTATAAAAAAATTCATTTGAAAAAGAATCGAGTCCTTTTATTTGATTGAGTGTGTCGATTAGAATATTATTTTCTACGTGTACTTTTTTAAAATATTTTTAATTTAAAAAATAAGTCTAACCCATCAATATCAGAGTGACTATTATATTTTAAGAAACATTCAAGTATTTATTTAAGTTCTCGTCATCTAATGATTTCCAATTTTTACTACTAAAACTTTTAAGGCGTTGAACTTTTATACTCTTGAAGAAAGAAATAAAAGAAAAGTATATAATCTTGTGAGAGAAGGGAAAGAAATATTGTGACTTGAAAAAATTAAGAAGAGATAGAAAGAAGGGAAAAGAATTTTTTTTTTTCACTTTGGTGTATATTTCCATTGCAATTACATGACCTTTTATAGGTATAAAAAGTAAATATGATTGACATAAAATAGGAGATTTAATCTTTCAACTATTCATAACATGGGCATCCAATGTAGCATCCAATGTACAAATTATTCATAAAAAGTCTAAAATTTTATAAGTATTCATTCCCTCATAATAATTTTTGATGATTTAGGCACAAACTTAATAAATTATCTTTCTCTTTATATGAAAAAATCTACTCTTCTATTAAAAGTACTTTATTTTTTTTAAAAAAAAAACATAAATATTATTGCTAAAAAATAGGACCCCCAAATTTGAAGGCCTAAAGCAAGTACCTTACTTGCTTTACCATAGAGCGGGCAGTGAGACCCGATGATACAGGAAGTTGTATTGCGAATTTGCAACCTCAGTTTTAAAGTTAAAAATTCTGAATTCAGAATCCAGATGGTAAACATGACAATGCAGAAGTAGACTTCTATTCAGATGGAGAAGTAGAAGAACAGCATGCAATTTACAGCTTTTGACGAATTGCTTTTTAAATATGTTTTAGTCGTCCGAGCACAGAAATACTTAAACTCGTTTGTTTATGTGCAAGACGTTTCATTGACTCATTTTTATTATGTTAAGTCTCCTAAACTGGAGTTTACTTCATTCAGTATGCAAGACACAAAATTATTACTATGCGGGAAGACAGTACACAAGTTACAAAAAGTTAGTTTTCTACATATGTCAGATGGAACAAAGAGGTGTTGAACTGGATTACCAGCTTTTTGGTAGTCCGATCCTACAATAAAAGAACTTGGAGACTGTCACATCCCGTATTTTCTTCAACTTCTTTTTTAATATTCATAGCTGAAACCCCAATAGAGTGCGCGCAATCATATAGTTGAATAAGTCGCAGTGTTGGAATATCGGCAAAGCAAGAAGGGATCTC
Source organism: Nicotiana glauca (assembly GCA_026770625.1). Lineage (NCBI taxonomy): Eukaryota > Viridiplantae > Streptophyta > Magnoliopsida > Solanales > Solanaceae > Nicotiana > Nicotiana glauca. The sequence goes on along the minus strand of MU689215.1, from coordinate 163,438 downwards.
ATTGAAGTAGAAGCAATTTGTTAGAACTAGCTTCTCAAGCATCGGAAAAGATGCCTCTGAAGCATTCCATTCTTCCATCCTTGCACCTTCTATTGTCAAGTATTTGAGTGCAGGGAACTCTACATTTCTGATGTCCCAACTGTACCCTGATGCTACAAGAGGAAATCCCCCCGCTAATCTGACACTCTCAAGCTTCTTCAATCTTGCAATGCTTAAAGTTAAAACGATTTCTTCCGTTAAAAAACAGCCCGAAATGCTCATATGCCTAATATTTGAAGGGAAGATAAAGTAGCTCTCCCATCCAACTGAATTCCAGAAATCCCAATGGTTTACGACCAGATCAAGAGATAGAAGTCGAGAATGAATTTCTGGTAAGGGAAATAAAGGAAAAGTAGGTACATCTTGAATGCGGAGGCTGAGTTCTTCAAGATTCGGACACCTCCACCAGAACCTTGGATTCACATCATTAGCGCGTATATTATAAGTCTCAAATGTCTTCAATTTCTCTAGCATAGTTTCTGAAGATTCTTCAAAAACTGCTCGGTCATTGTCTTCTGATCTAAAAGAAAATTTGTTTACACCCACATGCCTTAGCTTAGTCATTTTCCACATTGCTGCAGGCGATGTCCTTGAATATTTTTCTGAGACAACCTTTAGGGTTTGTAGATCGTGCAGGTGAGATACGCGCTTGAAGTTAAATTTCTTGACTGAAATTGCAAGGTATCTCAAGTGAGTTAGCGATTTTACTGTCGCACCCCAAGAATGTGGCAACTTCACATCCAATAAATGCAATACCCGAACAAGTCTTAATTTAACAAGTAAAGGTAAAGGATTTGATTGATTACCCATGCTGAATGTTGGATGAGCAATGAACTCCAAAGGCCTATGACAATTTTCTTCCTTTTTCTTTTTAAAAAATAAAGCACGTTGATTAAGAGGCTTAAGACATCGATCAAAACAATTTGTTTCCTTGGACTTGAACATTGGATTAATAAGATCATCATGAATATATATGCATGACCGCGATTCTTTGGAATACAAATGTTGATCATACGGATTGTATGGCACTGTCTGCTGCTTAAACATTTCTTCTCCAAGTTTTCTCGTGCAAAACTCACGCACCACATCATGAAGTACACAATATTCTATATCACCATTAATTTTCCTCTTAGAGACCATTACTAGGCTTCTGTTAAGCAGATCGTTCAAGCAAAGTCTAGCTGCTTCCTCCATATTCTCTGTGTCGACATTAAGTACAAACTCTTCAGCCATCCACAGCTTCAGCAAATCAGACACTGGAATCCTATAGTCTTCTGGAAATAATCCCATGTAAAGAAGGCAAGGCTTTAAGTGGTTTTCTAAATGATCGTAACTTGATTGCATTACCTTCATGCTTTGCTCTCCTATAACATGACTAGTACTTAAATTGTTTGAGACCTCCAGCCACGTCAAGAGCTCTTCCTTTTCCTTTTCCCCAATAATCCCAGCAACCAGGACAATGACAAGAGGTAATCCCTTACAATGTTTAGCAACTTGTAACCCTGCTTCCAGTAGATCCGAGGGACAACTCTCTCCTCCAAATACTTTCTTCTGCAATAATTCCCAACTCTCTTCCAATGTTAGAAACCTAAGCGGATAAGGATCACTACAATGCTGGAGATGCTTAGCCACTTGTTCAATTCGAGTTGTTATCATTATTCTACTTCCATCTTCAACATTAGGGAAGCATAATCCCAAATCTTCCCATGCATCGACTTCCCATATATCATTTAATACAATGAGATATCTCCTGCCTATTAGACTCTTGCGCAACTTGTCAGCTGCTATATCATTACCCTCATTGATTTTGCTCTTACCGCGTGTTATTTGGTTAAGCATCTCAACCAACAATGTCCTCACATCAAATGTTTTCGAAACAGGACACCACACTTTAACATCAAAGTGATTGACAACAGAGGGATTGTTGTACACTTTCCTGGCCAAAGTTGTTTTTCCGAGTCCTGGCATTCCAACGATTGAGATAATGTCTAACTCCTTCGGTCCACCAGTCAATTTCTTCATTATACTTTCTGCATCTTTCTCAAAGCCCACAACTTCCTCATCGATTGATGTAAAACTACGTTTGGTGGAAGAAAGAGTTCTTTTTTCACAAGTCTCAACAACCTCCATGCTAATTTGCTTGGTTTCTTTACGATTGTTAAAACCATAAGCAAACTGTCTTAAGAGTTATTAGCTCTGTAAGCTTCAAAAAAAGAAATGAAACAACATTAAAATCTTCATAATTTAGAGAAAAAACCCAAACCAAAAAATAAAGGAGTAATAAAGTAATGCCACATGTAAAGTATCTAAGGGCCACCAATATATAATCAAGATGAATAAAAAGAGTTAAACCCCTAACCTCTCTTACAAACATTACACCTTATCCTCTATTGGATGTTTTCAATTGGTCCAAGTCCCCTTCCTTGTATGTATGTGCGTTGAGTATTTTTTTTCCCTGTTAATTTGATTTTTATTTTTCCCTTTAATTTAAGTACTAGGAATAGTGCCTTCCTCTCCATCTTACCAGGATTCTTCATAACAATGTAGAGATGTGTGAGAGATCTAACTATGTTGAAATTTTCGTTTACTTTTTTTCCGAAATTTCTCAATTCTTATGTCCAAACGCCCACTTAGAGAACCACTAATTAATTATTTTATAAGAAAGATTATTAAGTAGTAAAATGTAACGGCCTAAATGGAGCGGAATGATATAATGAATCCGTATAGCGGATCGGACGCAAACCTAGTTTAATTAAGAGTAGTAGATTGTGGTTCAAAACTTTTCACTCATGTATTTCGAATACTCCTATAATTAAATTTCTTAATTGTATTTAGTTGCACCAGATTATATATTGTGTTCATTTTATAGCATTTTAAGGTTGACTGACTATTTTCTACAACAATTAGCCCTAAAAAATAATTATTCCCTTTCCTTTTCATCTAGTGAGGTTCTTTTATCTCCTTTATTGTTTTGTATATAAAATCTAAACAGTTAAGTTTTAATTACTACAATATTCTTTAAGCTAAATATCTACAACATATAAGAAATTATGTGTGTGAAAATGCCTTGTGCAAAGAAGAAAAACATTTTCAAAATGTCTTAAGGAAAAGTTAGAATTAAATTAAATATTCTTTATGTTTTGTAAGGCCATAACTTAAAACTTTTAGTTCTGTACAAAATAACGCTCTCCTGGCATGGAGATACATAAACATTTCAAATCAAAGAAGTAAAATTAAAAAATTAACAGACAAAAGAAAACAAAAGTTCAACTAGACAGATGCAAGTTGGAATATACTTAAATTATAGAGGCAAGCTAAAATATAAGATAAATAACATACAGTTTCTTGCTTAGTGGTGGCAATATATCAGAATGTGAATCGTATAAACTATGAAATTTAATAAAATGATTAGTTACCAAAGAGAAAAAGAATACATAAAATTGTGAATATTAAGCATTACTTCATCAGAAGAGAAATAGCAAAATAACAGAAAAAGAAGTGGAAAACTAAAAGAGAAATCTGATCACCTTTCTTTATTGAGAGCGGCAACAGAGAGATTAATTGCACCAATGCTTTATTTGATGATTTTATGGTAGAGAAAACAAAATTTGAGAAAGAATAGTGTAGGATATGGGAGACTTCAATCTAAAGAAATGACTAGTGATATATATATATATATATATATATATATAAAAATAAATGTTGTGGGAATATATACCAAGTAGTAAATAATGGTGCGGTCCAGCCCCTATTTCAAGGAAGACATTTTCTTCCTTCCTCACTTTTGTCAAAGATGACAACTTATTAGCAGCCCACGTTGTTGTTGTTTTTTTGTCCAAAATGACATGCTGCAGAAATGAAAGTTCAAGAAAGGCAGGCTGTTTTCTGCCTATAAAATGAGAGCTTCGGCTCTCATTTTTAACACCAACAAAAAGAGAGAAAAAAGAGTAAGGTTTCACAGACAGGGTATAAGAAAATAGTCTGAGAGGAAAATAGAGAGTGAGCGATATTGTAGTGAGGTAGGAATATCAAAAGAGGGTTATTTCTTTTGAGTGCTGTAGTAGTCTTTGTAGTATTCTACTCGGGCCTACAAAGTGTAAATTCCTTACTATAGTGATATAAGTTGCTCCTCTCGGGGTCGTGGTTTTTTTCCTTATTCAGAAGGGTTTTCCACGTAAAAATCTTGGTGTCATTATTACTCTTTTATTCTTGTTAACTACCGTATCTCGGTGCTATATTATTATTCCGCTTTTATTACCGTGAATATTATTTCTGTGGGGGTTTATTCCCAACAACTGGTATCAGAGCACAGGTTCTGCTCGTTCACTGAAATACTATTCACTGTCGGTAGTACTATACTCGGTGAAAAATAAAAATGTCCGGAGTAAAGTACGAGGTAGCTAAATTCAACGGAGATAACGGTTTCTCAACATGGCAAAGAAGGATGAGGGATCTGCTCATCCAACAAGGATTACACAAGGTACTAGATGCTGATGCCAAAAAGCCTGATACCATGAAAGCTGAGGATTGGGCTGACTTGGATGAAAGAGCTGCTAGTGCAATCAGGTTGCACTTATCAGATGATGTAGTAAATAACATCATTGATGAAGTCACTGCACGTGGAATTTGGACAAGGTTGGAAAGCCTATACATGTCCAAAACACTGACAAATAAATTGTACCTGAAGAAGCAGTTATACGCCCTACACATGGGTGAAGGTATGAATTTTTTGTCACATTTAAATGTATTTAACGGACTAATCACACAGCTTGCCAACCTCGGAGTGAAAATCGAGGAAGAAGATAAAGCCATCTTGCTATTGAACTCGTTGCCATCTTCGTACGATAATTTGGCAACAACCATCCTGCACGGTAAGACTACTATTGAGTTGAAAGATGTTACATCGGCTCTTTTACTCAATGAGAAGATGAGAAAGAAGCCTGAAAATCAAGGACAAGCTCTCATCACAGAAGGTAGAAGTAGGAGTTATCAAAGGAGTTCGAACAACTATGGTAGATCAGGAGCTCGTGGGAAGTCAAAGAACCGATCCAAATCAAGAGCCAGAAATTGCTACAACTGTGATCAACCAGGTCACTTCAAAAGAGATTGCCCAAATCCAAGGAAGGGCAAAGGAGAAACCAGTGGCCAGAAGAATGACGACAACACAGCCGCCATGGTGCAAAACAATGATAATGTTGTCCTCTTTATAAATGAGAAAGAGGAATGCATGCACCTGTCAGGTCCAGAGTCAGATTGGGTGGTTGACATAGCGGCATCTTACCATGACACACCGGTAAGAGATCTTTTTTGCAGATATATAGCAGGTGATTTCGGCACAGTGAGAATGGGTAACACAAGTTACTCAAAGATTGCGGGGATTGGTGACATTTGTATCAAAACAAATGTCGGATGCACATTGGTTCTAAAGGATGTGCGGCATGTACCTGATTTGCGGATGAACTTGATCTCGGGGATTGCTTTGGACCGAGATGGATACGCGAACTATTTTACAAATCAAAAGTGGAGACTCACTAACGGATCATTGGTGATTTCAAAGGGAATTGCTCGTGGAATATTGTACAAGACAAATGCAGAAATATGCCAAGGTGAATTGAACGCGGCACAAGATGAGGTTTCTGCAGATTTGTGGCACAAAAGAATGGGCCATATGAGCGAGAAGGTATTACAAATTCTTGCCAAGAAATCATTCATTTCTTATTCCAAAGGTACATCGGTAAATCCTTGTGACTACTGTTTATTTGGTAAGCAGCATAGAGTCTCATTTCAGATATCGTCTGAAAGAAAATTAAATATACTTGCTTTCGTATATTCTGATGTTTGTGGCCCAATGGAAATTGAATCAATGGGCGGTAACAAATATTTTGTTACTTTTATTGATGATGCTTCATGAAAATTATGGGTTTATATTTTGAAAACCAAAGATCAGGTGTCTCAAGTTTTCCAGAAGTTTCATGCTCTAGTATAAAGGGAGACGGGTCAAAAGCTAAAGCGTCTCCGAAGTGACAATGGAGGTGAGTACACTTTAAGGGAATTTGAAGAGTACTGTTCAAGTCATGGGATCAGACATGAAAAGACAGTTCCTGGAACCCCACAACACAATGGCGTAGCCGAGAGTATGAACCGCACCATTGTGGAGAAGGTGAGAAACATGCTCAGACTGGCTAAACTGCCTAAGTCATTCTGGGGTGAAGCAGTTCAGACAGCCTGTTACATAATCAATAGGAGTCCATCAGTTCCGTTGGCGTTTGACATCCCAGAGAGAGTTTGGACCAACAAGGAGGTGTCCTACTCGCATCTGAAGGTGTTCGGTTGCAGAGCTTTTTCACATGTACCAAAAGAGCAGAGAACAAAGCTGGATGATAAATCTGTTCCCTGCATATTTATCGGATATGGAGATGAAGAGTTCGGGTACAGATTGTGGGATCCTGTAAAGAAGAAGGTCATCAGAAGCAGAGATGTAGTCTTCCGAGAAAGTGAAGTTGGAACTGCTGCTGATATGTCAGAAAAGGCGAAGAATGGTATAATTCCTAACCTTGTTACTATTCCTTCTACTTCTAACAATCCCACAAGTGCAGAAAGTACGACCGACGAGGTTGCCGAGCAGAGGGAGAAACCTAGTGAGGTTATTGAGCAGGGGGAGCAACTTGATGAAGGTGTCGAGGAAGTGGAGCACCCCACTCAGGAAGAAGAACAACCTCAACCTCTGAGGAGATCAGAGAGGCCAAGGGTAGAATCATGCAGGTACCCGTCCACAGAGTATGTTCTCATCAGTGATGAGGGGGAGCCAGAAAGTCTTAAGGAGGTGTTGTCCCATCCAGAAAAGAACCAGTGGATGAAAGCTATGCAAGAAGAGATGGAATCTCTACAGAAAAATGGCACGTACAAGCTGGTTGAACTTCCAAAGGGTAAAAGACCACTCAAATGCAAATGGGTCTTTAAACTCAAGAAAGATGGAAATGGCAAGCTGGTCAGATACAAAGCTCGATTGGTCGTTAAAGGCTTCGAACAAAAGAAAGGTATTGATTTTGACGAAATTTTCTCACCTGTTGTCAAAATGACTTCTATTCGAACTATTTTGAGCTTAGCAGCTAGCCTAGATCTTGAAGTGGAGCAGTTGGATGTGAAAACTGCATTTCTTCATGGAGATTTGGAAGAGGAGATTTATATGGAGCAGCCAGAAGGATTTGAAGTAGCTGGAAAGAAATACATGGTGTGCAAATTGAATAAGAGTCTTTATGGATTGAAGCAGGCACCAAGGCAGTGGTACATGAAGTTTGACTCATTCATGAAAAGTCAAACATACCTAAAGACCTATTCTGATCCATGTGTATACTTCAAAAGATTTTCTGAGAATAACTTTATTATATTGTTGTTGTATGTGGATGACATGTTAATTGTAGGAAAAGACAAGGGGTTGATAGCAAAGTTGAAGGGAGATCTGTCCAAGTCATTTGATATGAAGGACTTGGGCCCTGCACAACAAATTCTAGGGATGAAGATAGTTCGAGAGAGAACACGTAGAAAGTTGTGGCTATCTCAGGAAAAGTACATTGAACGTGTACTAGAACGCTTCAACATGAAGAATGCTAAGCCAGTTAGCACACCTCTTGCTAGTCATCTAAAGTTGAGCAAAAAGATGTGTCCTACAACAGTGGAAGAGAAAGGGAACATGGCTAGAGTTCCTTATTCTTCAGCAGTCGGAAGCTTAATGTATGCAATGGTATGCACTAGACCTGATATTGCTCACGCAGTTGGTGTTGTCAGCAGGTTTCTTGAAAATCCAGGAAAAGAACATTGGGAAGCAGTCAAGTGGATACTCAGGTACCTGAGAGGTACCACGGGAGATTGTTTGTGCTTTGGAGGATCTGATCCAATCTTGAAGGGCTATACAGATGCTGATATGGCAGGTGACATTGACAACAGAAAATCCACTACTGGATATTTGTTTACATTTTCAGGGGGAGCTATATCATGGCAGTCTAAGTTGCAGAAGTGTGTTGCACTTTCAACAACTGAAGCAGAGTACATTACCGCTACAGAAACTGGCAAGGAGATGATATGGCTCAAACGGTTTCTTCAAGAGCTTGGATTGTATCAGAAGGAGTATGTCGTCTATTGTGACAGTCAAAGTGCAATAGACCTTAGCAAGAACTCTATGTACCATGCAAGGACCAAACATATAGATGTGAGAAATCATTGGATTCGTGAACAGGTGGAGAACGAATCTTTAAAGGTCAAAAAGATTCATACAAGTGAGAATCCTTCGGATATGCTGACCAAAGTAGTACCAAGAGACAAGTTTGAGCTGTGCAAAGAACTTGTCCGCATACATTCAAACTAGAAACTGCGGTGTTATCCCCTTCAGGTGAATGGGACTGGAGAGGAAGATTGGTGGGGTCCAGCCCCTATTTCAAGGAAGACATTTTCTTCCTTCCTCACTTTTGTCAAAGATGACAACTTATTAGCAGCCCACGTTGTTGTTGTCTTTTGTCCAAAATGACATGCTGCAGAAATAAAAGTTCAAGAAAGGTAGGCTGTTTTCTGCCTATAAAATGAGAGCTTCGGCTCTCATTTTTAACACCAACAAAAAAATAAAAAAAAAGAGTAAGGTTTCACAGACAGGGTATAAGAAAATAGTCTGTGAGTAAAATAGAGAGTGAGCGATATTGTAGTGAGGTGGGAATATCAAAAGACGGTTATTTTTTTTGAGTGTTGTAGTAGTTTNTCCTTTATTCAGAAGAGTTTTCCACGTAAAAATCTTGGTGTCATTGTTACTCTTTTATTCTTGTTAATTACCGTATCTCGGTGCTACATTATTATTCCGCTTTTATTACCGTGAATATTATTTCTGTGGGGGTTTATTCCCAAAAGAGCCCGTTTGGATTGGCTTAAAAAAAGTGGTTTTTAAGCACAGCCGCTTAAAAGCAGCTTTTAAGTGCTGGAGCTTATTTTATAAATAAGCAGTTACATGTTTGGATAAAAGTGCTGAACCTTAAAAAAAAGCTGTTGAAGTGTTTGGCAAACAAGTGGTGGTAAGCACTTTTTCTTATTAAAAAGATAAAAATATGAAAACTTTGATATTATAAAAATGAAGATGAAGAGGAAAGAAGAGGGTAATTTTGGTATTATAAAAACTTATAAGGGCAAGAGAGTAATTTTATTGGTCAAACTAAAATGGCTTTTAAGCCAAAATAAAAAAAGTTGGGGTCAACCAACTTGTTGTTTTTGGCTTTTTTTAAGCAGTTTTTTTTGTTGCCAAAAACTCCAAAAAAATAAAAAAGTACTTAAAAGCTGATTTAACCATCTTTTAAGCCCATCCAAACACCCTCTAAATATACTAACTTAATTATAGGTTTGACTAAAATTTTAAAACTTTCATATACAGATGTG
>MU689215.1:9463-153310 GCA_026770625.1 Nicotiana glauca | reverse complement strand
ACACAGACACACACTCTCCACTTATCTCTTACTTTATATGTGTATTATCTATTTGTTTTTTAATCACTACTTTTATACAAAATAATATTCTCAGCGGCGGTAAAGGGAGGAGGATTGTTTTTAATTAAGAAAACTTGTTCAACATGGCTTTTCACTTGCAATTTTTTATGTGCTGCCAACGGTTGGTTTAGAGCTAATAAATTATTGGTGGTGCTTGAATGACTAAAGTTATAATTTAGAAGAATTCGGGTTACTGATAATCGCAAGAATGAATAAAAGAAAGCAATTCGGATAGCAAGAATATAATCAAGAGAAACAAGTAAATCAAAGTATATTCAGATAGTGTTTCGTGTCCCCACATTTGATCAGTTCTCTTCCTTTTATAGTTATTTTGGAGATATGCGTTTTTCTCTTGTTATTATGAGCAATTAAAGTCATTGAATGCTACGTTACATAATCAATATATTTAAGACAGATTATCTAACGTTTTTGGTATTTAATACTCATTAAATACTGTATTTGGACTCTCATGCGTTGTCAGATTCATTCCCTTTTATTCTTGAACTTAAATGACTTGAACAGGTACGGGCGTTAACTTCTTTTTGAATGACCGCTCGTGCCTCTTCCGTTGCTTTCTGCTCGTATCTATTGCAACTCGTGCCTCCTTGCCGGCTGTAATTCTTTGACCAGTCTATGTGACTCGATATGTCATCTTCATACCTCTTTAATATCTACACTCAATTTTTCCCAGTACAAATAGTCCCCCCACTTTCCATTTATTCATCAGTTGAATATTTTGGAAGTAGATTTCATTAAAACAGGAATTTTTGTCACCATTAATGCTGTGACATAATCGACGCTTCAATTGTCACTTCCATTTAATATGTTTTACACGTGTCACCTTCCTATTAGTTCTACAGTTTTGCAGCACTTTTTTAGGTTTTCTTTTCGGCTTCCCTATTTACGAAGTGTCATTTATCATTATTATGGTCATTCCATCATTGTACTTTTCCATTTGACGGTTGCTTATCAATATAAATATAACTTCATTCTTTGTCTTTAGCTTATAAAGTTTATCGTATATTCAATTTCCCAACTCTTCATTCGCTTCTTCTTCGTATCATCCTTCTTCACTATGTCTTCATCAAACCCAAACCCTAATCCTAGGAGAGTTTCCATAGCCGATTCCTTCCCTAATGCCCCCGTTAGAAGCAGAAGGGGAGGTAGACTTCGTACTTTAGGGTCTGTTCGTGGTGGATCTTCTGCCCCTTCATCTAGTTCTGGCCCTTCTTCTAGAACTAGGGGTTCACTTTCACAAAGATCTTCTTCAAGAAGTAAAAAACCTTCTGAACCGCTTCGTGAACCCACACTAGAGGAGATAGTTCCTACGGAACTATCTTTTTATCATGACATAGAATCTCTTAGGAATCAAGTCTTTGGTTTAGATCGTGCTGATATCTTTCCTACTCAAATTATAGAAGTTTTGATCCCTGTAGTTCGTAGAGACTACCACTGGAGTAGTGATTTTCCTATTATTATCCCCAATCCAAACCAAAGAATTACTTCTTACATAAGTAGGTATTCTTTTGTCTATACATACCCTTTCACCTTAGGGTTTAAACCAGCTATTGACCCAATTATTCTTGAGTTTTGTCGCTTCTTTGATATTTGCTTGGGTCAAATTGGCCCAATTAGAGGGATGTTGCCTTTTTGAGGCACTTGACCAACACAGCCGGTGTTCCCTTTACTTTCCCTTACTTGATTCACCTTTATTCCCCTAGGCTTTTCCGCAATGGCATTTTTACACTGGTAGCAAGGAGCAAGAGAGTTTTGGTGAACCCTGAGAATGATAAAGACCATGGAAGGTATGCCAGGTTTGTTGCTGCCCCCACTGTTGGTTTAGTGGGTGATGATATTGTTCCCTTCCCTGAGAAGTGGAATTTTGCATATAAGTCTTTTTAACTTTCTCGTGCCTAGTTTCTTCAAGTTTGTCAACTTTTTTGATTTTTTTAGCAAACATGGGAGTTGTGTAGAGTGTTCCCAATTTCCGTGGTTGGGTAGAAAAATTACTGAAGACCGCACCAATGGATGGTAGGTCTTGGAAGATACTTTCTAACCGATTTGGCTGGAAAGTAAAAACTCATGGTAAGAGTTTTTGTATTATTTCATTTTTTGTGTAGTGTTTTTTTTTACACTAATTTCAACCCCTCTTTTTATCAGGATTTGCTATTCGGGAAGTTACTGCCGAGTCGGTTGCAGCTTCCCATATCTCTTTAGAGTGGGCTCAAAAAATAGTCTTAGGTCCTTCATCAAAGAGAAAAGTTGTTGAAGAAGAAGATTCCGAAGAGGAGGAGGACGGTGGCTCTTTGGTGAGAAGGCCTCGAGCTCGAAGACGTATCATTTCTGATGATAAGGCTGAAACATCCCCCTGCCATCCTATTTCTTTTACCGAGCCTGCTGAAGCTCCGGTGGTGATCCCCGTCTATGATGATGATGTTGCTCCCCTAGATACTCGTGAGTCCATTGAACAACTTTTTATTAGTGGCTTCGATAGCGGAGGTTTAGGGCCCATTTTAGATACCACACCCTTAGCTTCTTTTTCGACACCTGTGTCTATACCTCCTTCCTTGCCAACCTCAACCGTTCCTGTTCCTTCACAAACTATCTTCACTTCTTCTACTACCCCTCCTTTGGCAATTCCTTCTCCAATCATTCATCATACTAAAGTGGTCTCTTCCACTAGGAGCGCTGCTATGAGGGTAGTTATTCAAGTTCCTGCTGAGAGTAGTCTTTTGAGGAAATCTGGTCAATCGGATGCATGGCTAGATCCTTTAATTGGCGAAATCGAAAAAGCTAAGCTTCAAAGCCACAGTTCATTGACGTTGATGAATGATATTGTGCATGCCACGTTGAAGGTATTCATTTTCTCTCTCTTTTTTCTTTACTTTATGGTTTTACTATCTTCGGGGTTATTATTTCTCTTCTTTGTTTTTTTAGGCCAATCTTATCGGTATAAAGATAATGAAAAAAGTTATCTCCTCAGATCAAATTGCACGTGACTCTTGACTAGAGGTATTCAATTAGAAGGAGTAGTATGAAGGATTGCAAATTGATATGGAATATTTGGAAGACATCAAGAGTACCTTGGAGCAACACGTGCGGGCCTTGACTTCGGAATTGGGGATTGCAAAGGCTTCTTCGAGTCACGCAGATAAAGACAGAGTTCGTCTCGAGACTTCCTTCTCAGAGCAGCTATCCAAAGCTAGTGAAGAGAATAGAGAGTTAAAGGCTCTCTTGAGTAAAAAAGAAGCTTACGCCGGGGAGCTCGTGCAGAATTTGACTCAAGCACAAGAAGACCTCCGAGTTTCTGCTGATAAGGTTTGTGCTTTGGAAACTCCCATGCCTCCCTTCAAGCTTCCTACACCTATGCCTTAGCTGAAAATGAGAAGTTGAAGAATGAGATTGCTGAATAGGAAAGGGACTACAAGATCCTTGAGGACAAATATGTTGTGGAGGTAAGTTGGGCGTTTCTTAACTCAGGCCGTCGGCCTCACTCAATCATGTATCGCACTAGCCTCACCATCATCAACAAATAAGGGAACACAACTCACATCAAGTATCACAATATATTAGCAAATAATAGAGACTGAGGTAAACATGTACAATAATTTCTACGATTGAGTACAAATAATGTGAGCATGAATAAAGCCTAAACATGATCTCTAACATGAAGGCAAACAAGTTCAACAACAAGTAAACATATAACCACAGATAATAGCCATTAGGCCTTACTGGACAAACCAAGTCTCAATCTCTTGTGGTGCACACCTACACATCTGTCACCTATCATGGGTATCACCACCAAACAATCACATGATATCCATTTCTTTGGGATTATACCCTTAAAGCCAGAGTTAAAACTGTTACTAACCTCAACCGCGTAATAATCCTACTCTGGGATGCCCTCGTCTCTGGACTCGGTCTCCAAAATCGTCAAGTCTAACCAAAATCAAAATAATACTATGAACACAGTCTAAAGAATCGAATTCCAATAGAAAACCTACATAAATAGGCCAAACATCCGAAATCGGCCAAAACCCGGCCCCCAAGCCCACGTCTCAAAGCCAGTCAAATGGCAGAATTAGAAACCTCATTCTCTCTCGAGTCTAACCATATAAAATTTATCAAAATCTGACTCCTTTTGGTCCCATAACTCCTTACCTAAAACTTTCCAAAACTCAAGCCCTAACTCCCTCAATTTCACTTTGAAATCATCAATCAAATCCCAAAAACAAAGATGGATTCATGAAATCCGTGATACCCAAAATAAAGCTGGCCAAGAAAATTTCAACTTAGAGTCTGAGTTGGCTAAGATCAATGAAACCATTTAGAAAGCTCAGCAAACTCAAGATTTTCCTTCTCCTGTGGCTGAAGCTTCCGTGAATGTTGAAGTTGATATGGGTATCCCAACTCTTCCAAGCCCAGTCGAGCCTATTGCTGCGAGTCAAGCTCAACCCGCAACTATTGATACACCTGCCCAAGTTGAGCCTGTTGCCGTTAATGCACCTTCTACAGTTCCTTCATCTTCCTAGTGATAAATTTAAACTTTTTGAATTCTCTCTCTCTTTTTTTGCAGGTACCTTTTTGGAAGGTCATGTTTAAAACCCTTGGTTTTGTTTGAGAGTTTATTTTGGAAAACACAAGTCCCCAGACCTTTCATGGGGCAATTATATAAACAATTTGCAGCTTTATGACTAAGTTTTTACTTAGTCTTAAGCTTTTTAATAATTTAGAAGTTTTCTCATTATTATCTTGAACTTCTATTTAATTCATTTTCGCCTTTATTTCTAAGGACTTACAGAATAATCTGCATTTTTATTCTTTAGAAAATGCTTCTATTAACTTCATGAAGAACTAAATTAAACATAAATTTTATAAAGAGGGACCTTTTATATTCTACACTTGTGAGCACGTGATTTTTGCCCTATACAAGAACTACTCCCCAAAAATTCAAAATAAAACAGTTTTGTGTTGTTTGTAATTTTTGTGGATTTTATGTTATTTTTCTCTTATTGTTTGCATTTGTCCGTGCATGTTTATTTGTTAAATTAGTGAAAAATAAAAAAATATATGACATTCGCATTTAGGATTTATTTTTACACTTTTAGAATTAATTAGTAATTAAGTATATTTTACAAAAATGGAAAAATCACAAAAAATGTGTACTTTGCATTTTTAGCATTTAATGTTGAATTGTGTGATTTTCTTTCTTGTGTGATAATTATTACTAAGATTTAATTCGTATTTTAAGTTAATTTTTGATCTATGATTCTTGGTCTTTAAGATTAGGAAATAAAAAGAAAATGAAAGAAAAGAGAACAAAAATAGAAGAGAAATCGGACTGGGCCGTCCAAATTGAACAAAAAACCAGGCCCAAAACTCCAGCCCGTTGCCGCCCAGTTCAGTCCATCTCCAAGACGTCCAAACGACGTCGTTTTTGTCACACCCATCCTGACCGTTGATCTCACTTGATAAATGGTCCAGATCCCATCCCTCAACCCTTAACCAAACCCGACCTGACCCGTTTTACCCCATAATCCGGTCCACCACTTAACCAAAACGACCTCGTTTCTCCTGGGAGTTGATCACAGTCGTTGGACTTTNGGAAATAAAAATAAAATGAAAAAAAGAGAACAAAAATAGAAGAGAAATCGGACTGGGCCGTCCAAATTGAACAAATAAAACAGGCCCAAAACTCTAGCCCGTTGCCACATAGTTCAGTCCATCTCCAAGACGTCCAAACGACATCATTTTTGTCATACTCATCCTGACCGTTGATCTCACTTGATCAACGATCAAGATCCCATCCCTCAACCCTTAACCAAACCCGACCTGACCCGTTTTACCCCATAACCCGGTCCACCACTTAACCAAAACGACCTCGTTTCGCCTGGGAGTTGATCACAGCCGTTGGATTTTCATAATCCAATGGCTCAGATTAATTCGTTCATTTTAACACGCCAAAATCACCCCTAAACCTGTCTCCATTCCCCAACCCCCTCCCCCCCTCCGTTCCAATCTCAGAGACCAGAGTAACACCACCAGCCTCCGCCACCGGAAATCGCCTCACGGCGGTTCCGGTGGACCCAAACCACCTAAAAATCACACTTTAGCCTCCCCTCGACCTCCTCATTCTAGTCCCACACTCGTTTCCCTTCGAATCAAGCCCAGGTGTCTCGAATATCCATTCGACCATATAAACCCTAGCGCCGCTACAAAATTCCCCGGTGGCGGCGCCATCACCAAGCCCTCCCAAAGTTACACCAGTTGACTGCCAGACTACCCTCGTCCCAAATACAACACCACTTTCACTCGAATCAAGCCAGAGCTCGTCGAATTTCGAATCGACTGAGCAAAACCTTAAAAGAACCCAAGCCTGGAATCGATCCAAAAGAAAACTTGAGGTTGTGGCCGGCCTTAGTTGTGTGTTCTCAGTCAAGAACACTCGATTATGGTCCGTTTCGGCTTCAAACATAAATGGAAGTATCAACTAAAACGGATTGGAGCTAGGACTAATTTTCTGAGGTATTTCTTCTCCTTTATTTTTGTTGTTGTTGTTGTTGTTGTTTATCTGATTAAATTCTGTTATAGTTCACCATGTTATCAATTAGTTCTTTCTTCTCTTTCTGACCCTTTTCTTGGTCCAGTTTTCATCCTTGTTTTTGTTGTTATCGATTGGCATAGGTTATAATTGTTGAATCGATTAACTAGTTTCGTCGATTAGTCAGTTCGTGTTTGTGGTTTAGTTGTTCTCTTCGAACTATTTGATGTCAGTCGTTTTATGTTTATATTCCCAACTTTAGGGGCTCATGTTAGTTTGATTCTGCTGCCTGAATCCATTTGCATTTGAATTCATATTAGTTTTGAATTGAGTTACAATCAATTAAGAGCTTAAGGTAGAGTGATGCTGAATTACTGACCCTGTTTCATGCACTTTAAAGTTAGGAAATTAGAAAGCATGAGAATTGTAGTTCTTTAATGAATTAAAGGTAACTTGACAGGATGGGCTGTCAGGGCATATTCAGGCTGCCCATACCAGTGTCAGTCTAATAAAGGAAAAAGGGGGGGGGGGGTTAAAATATAGGTTAGACATTTAGTAGTGGGGAACACAGCATAATAGTATGGGATGGTTTAAGGGTGAATGATTAAACAACAGGCTGCCCATAACTTTGAACAAAACAAATCAACAAAACATTCAGTAATGGGGTTCAGGGAATATCATGGGCAAAGAATGGCTTTGATATTTGTTTAAGTGTCTCAAAGGGGGTGATAAGGGCTGGAATGAGCATATAAATAGGAACACTTTGGACAGAATAAGGGCTCTCTTTTTTTGGGTCCTAAAAAATCAATTTGGAAAGACTTGATTCAGTTCTTTTGAGAGTTTGAGAACACATAGAGATATAGACATCAATTTGGAATCAGTTTTCTTAGGTTCTTCTTTAATCAGTTCTTGGAGGGGTTGGAGGAGATCATTTTGAAAGTGTTTTTCAGAGAGAATTCTTGAGAGAGAGTCTGCTAGAACTGAAATCAACAGGAATTCAAAAGCCTTCTCTTAGGTCTTAAAGTTTCTTTGAATTAAAAAAAGAGCAACAAAATCATCGAAAGGTCCCAAAAGAGCATTATTCCATTTGGTGTTGGCATAATTGTGATTTTTAGATTATTGATTCATATCTGTTGGTTCAAGGTTTAGCTACTGGAAGTCCAGAGGTTCATTAGGCTTGGTTTTAAGTAGTTTTGGGCCCAATTGAGTTAGTTTTGGTTTGAGTGCTGTTCTGTTGACAGTTCCAAGTGTGCTGGGTATTTTTGAGTTCAAATTGGTCCATTCAAGCTATTTGGTTGGTTCCCTGATTCATTGGGGTGTTAAGTTGTTGATATTTTCTCCCGGGTCTCCTGTGTTTAAAATCTGGAGCTGAAACTGTTTGAATTGCTGTGAATCTAAGATGATGTTCATCACTGCCTTCACTAACCTTCATTTCTCATTGTATTGCTGTTTCCAGGTACTTTTCTTCTAAGACTCAAGTGAAGTGGAAAGTCGAGTCCGCATGTACCCATTTGAACTTGATTAAATGTAACTTTGATACGGAAATGCAATGAAGCCACTCGCTTATTTGCTCCAGTCGCGCCTGCCTATATTATAACTTGTTAAGAGTCAAATAGGTGTTAAACACAATTGTTTAGTCTAGTCTAATGTTTATATGTGTTTGTTTTCTTTAAAATTCCTGTATTGTATAATAGGACCTCATAACTGGACTATGTCGCACGAACTGAAGACCATATTGGTATTCAACACATTAAATGTTATAGCTGAAGCTAAGTGATATTGTTTGGCGATTATTCCTTGGCCCAAGTTAGTTTAATCCGGTGTTCGTGTGTTTCGACTAGTGAAATTAGAAAAACAGCTTAAAGCGAGTTGAGAATCAGTCCATCGCAGTACCTCAGTTCTAAACTCATGAATTACTTAAGTTTTGAGTGTCGGTTTAGTGGTGTTAATTAGAATTAGTAATTGAGCTGCTAGGCTTTCAGTCCAATTTTCCCATGTAGTGATATTTAGGAACTCATCAATAGGTAAACAAATAAGGTAGTCTAAGTGGGTAACTGAAATTCGAATGGTCTATAATTCTTTAGTTTGAGTAAAAGTGGACGTTGGTTTTATTTAATACAAACCATTGAGTGCATGTTTGAGTAATTTGGAGCATCTTAGTGTACACATTGAGTTAGAACTGGGTTGGATTTAACAATTAAAGGCTTAACAGTTTGGGCTTCATTGCCTTTCATAGATGGCCCATACTTCACGTCTGTAACAATTTGTCGAGGGTGGTTGGCCCATTTCGTTCCTAGTCAGACTTTGAGGCCACAAACCTCAGAGGGCTCGAATTAATTGAAAGCCGTAAATTTAAAAATAAGAGTTCTTAAACAATTCTCATTAATTAGGAATCTTCTTGATTCTTAGAGAAAAAAATAAAAATTGAAAAAATCATAGTTGCTCTTAGGTTTGCCCTTTTAAAAACACATGAGATGAGCCTCGCCGAACAAAGCACATAAATTGCGGGGCCCTCATAAATGTATACTAAAATACTTAGATTTCGGGACGGGCCGTTTAGCGAATTTCACGACCTTCCCCAAAATAATAACGTGTTAGATTCTTTAGGCGCGATTTTAATAAAATTACATTCCTAAACTCGGGTGTGCATTTCATGTGACCATTATCCAAATCCTAAACCGTTGTATAAAAATGTGTCGAGGATCCGGGTGCATTTCATGTGACGTGATCCGCAAACACGTTTTTAAACGACATTCACTTTCTTAAATTTTTTTAATTAAAGCGGTAAATAATCTTTAAAATTGCACTATAGGATAACATGTATTAAAATCAGATATTAAGCCATTTATAACAGTTTAAGCGACCGTGCTAGAATCACGGGATTCGGGGGTGCCTAACACCTTCCCTCGGATCAACAAAATTCCTTACTTAGAATTTCTGGTTCGCAGACTTCACTTGGAAAGTCAAAAATTTTCTCGATTTGGGATTCAAGATAAACCGGTGACTTGGGACACCAAAAGCCAAAACTTTCCCAAGTGACGACTCTGAAATAAATAAATAATCCCATTTCAAATAATGTCACTTAAAATAGAAAAACTCCCTTATACACTATCCTTCGGGGTGGGTGTGTAAAAAAGAAGGTGTGACAGCTCTGGCGACTCTGCTGGGGAACACGAACCCAGAACATCGGTTCAGGGTTTAAGAATTCAAGCTTAGAATAACTGTTATGTTTGGCTTTATCTGATTTTCCTACATGTTTTCATGCTAAATGTGATAAATGCTTTACCGCTTTGATATTATTTGAAGTGTATATAAACTGTGCCGAAACCCCTCTCTTCTCACCTCCGGGGATGTGCTTACTGGTTAAGACTCCCTATTCTGTTAGTGTCATACCCTGAAATAAGAAAGTGGCTCCCATAAGTTATAAAGCCANCAGGTAACCTGAAATAAAAAGACCATCCTGCTGCATCCTGTTTGTTTTACGCATTTATTTGCTTCAGACTTGCATGCTGACCGGCTTCTGAAAATAGGGAATATTGGAAATTTGTGAAACGAGAAAAAGAGAAAAATAACAGTGTAGAGAGATAACTACTTATTAAAAAAAAACCAACGCCCAAGTAGTATCGAAACTCTGCCGAATTTTTGAAAAAAAAAAGGGAAAGAAATAGAAAATGTTTTTAGTTTGATTTATTTGAATGAATCATCTCACTCTGCCCGAACTACGCCGGTTTGATTCTCACAGGGTGTGGGATACGTAGGCAACCCTCATCGGGTCCAACTTTCCCTTTTTGCAAAAATAGCCAAATGTTCCCGAAAGGGACGCCGGAAGGCTGACTTCGCATAAACGGCCACCTTTGGTCATTTTTTAGGCTTTGACCGGTTAGCCCACATAGCCTTAAAATCTTCGTCCCCAAAGTGCTGAAGGGTCGCGTTCGAAAAAATGAGTCTTTCATCTTAAATTTGAAAAAAAAAAGAAAATAGTTAGTTTTGTTTTAGGTCAAATAAAGTTTGCTTTTGTTTAATCACATTAAGAAATGTGCAGAATGAGCACGAGTCAGAATTTATCCTGCGCTATTATAAACAAGATCCCCTTGGAATTACATATGTGGTGGGATGACTTGGGCAAATCAGGGCAAGACATGGTCAAGTCATATTTGGGAGGCCTTACTGGGTTGCTGAAAATTAATCCGAGAGGGGACATCATAAAGGCATTGATTCCATTCTGGGACCCGGCACACAATGTATTTCACTTCTCAGATTTTGGGTTTACCCCGACATTGGAGGAGATAGCCAGATACATCGGGGATCCCAAGGTTTCGTTGAGAAAACAGTACTTGATTTCTCCGAGGGCCGTATCCATCCACAAGTTCTTAGACTCTTTGAAGGTACGAAGGGCGGTCCATAACCCGGACTTGGTGAATGGCTTTTGTGCTTTGTCATTCATGTACGATAGATATGGTCATGTAGGAGGATTCAATAACCCAAAGAACAAAATCTGTAGCAAGAGAAACCGCCTGAAGTGGGAGGAACACAGGTGTTTCGCTTTTATGGTGGACTTTCTAGGACTTCTGGTGTTCCCCAGAAAAGATGGGAAAATTGATATACGAGTAGCCGGGGTTGTCAGTACTTTGCTTACTCAGGAAAATAGCACTCTTGCACCAATGATAGTGGCTGACATCTTCCGCGCTCTTACTGCTTGCAAAGCCGGGGAGGACTTTTTCGAGGGCTGTAATGTATTGCTGTAAATGTGGATGGTTGAACACTTGTGCCATCGCCCTCAATTTATGATCTACGGGTCGTCAGAGCAGACATGTATAGAAGAGTTTTCTACAAGAGTCGACGGGATTGGTTTGCCGGAAGGGGTCACCGAATGGGTAACACGCCTGCATTCTTTAGATGAAATCATATATATGTCAGCCATATGGACTCATTTTCTGCTGATGGGACTTAAAAGTATCCAACTGTATGTCCCATACCGAGTATTGAGACAGTTGGGAAGGTGCCAAATAGTCTCGAAGAATGAAGATCTTAGCAGACAGATAGTCGAAATTGGTCCTAATGGTCAATTCCCTGAAGCAGTAGTTCGCAAAATCTGGAACGAATGTTAGTACTTAAAAGTAGATACTTGCATACGGGATCGGGCCAAAGGAGAAGTATTGCCAGGATACCTTGATTGGTACAAGAGGGACCGTGAGTTCGAGAGGCCGGATAAAAGACCTTACCTCCAAGATTTCGCCGAGTCATCACAAGAACAATGGGACTGGTTGGCTAAAGAAAATGAGTACAGGGCCAAGATAGGAAAACTGGAGAAGTAAGTCCAAGACCTTAAATTTGAGAACAATGTACAAGCTGCAGCTGACGAGGGGGATAAAAAGAAGCTGGCTCAAGAAGATGAAGCCCTGAGAGCCCAAATCCAACAGATGAGGATAGACAAACAACAAAGGAGTCGGTCGGGTGAACGGTTGATAAAGGGGTTGAAAAAGGAAATCATTGAGTGCCAGGACAAGCTGAAGTAATCCGAGGGTACCATAGCGGGACTCCGGGCACAGTGGGTAAAAAGAACGGAAAAGCGCACCCATTACTTGCAGCAATTAAAGAGGGATTATGAAAAAATCATTGCCAATATGAAAAGAAAGGTAACCACCCTTGATGATGAAGCAGCTAAGCAAACCAAATCTTTTGAGACCGAAAGTAGACACTGCTACGAATGGAAGTAGAAATACAGCAGCTACAGAATCAGCGTCTTCAGGATTCTCAGGATTTGGAAGCCCGTAATGATCAAATAAGGCGTCTGCTCAAAGAAAAAGGTCGAA
The DNA here is from genome assembly GCA_026770625.1 of Nicotiana glauca. Taxonomy (NCBI): domain Eukaryota; kingdom Viridiplantae; phylum Streptophyta; class Magnoliopsida; order Solanales; family Solanaceae; genus Nicotiana; species Nicotiana glauca. Next base: position 140,896 of record MU689215.1, on the reverse strand, counting down.
CCAGGGACAGGATTGAAACCATTGCCCATACCATCGTTAAGAAATGCCGAGTGTGCGAAGACATGACCCGCACTACCTTCTTCTCAGCAGTAATAATTTTTGTCAAGAGGATAATGTATGGATTGGAACAATTGGAAAGGGATCTTGCACCCAAGCCCGCGGAGAGACCGAACGATGCCCCGCGCGCGCCACAATTTAAAGCTTTAATGTACTCGTAGCTCGAGTCTGTATTTTATTTTCTCTGTAGTCTGTTGTCTGTTAGAATCCATTTTCCTTTTCGTACAATAGTCTGTTAGTAGTGCTTGAGTCTGTACTTTGTTTCAAGTCTGTTGTTTTCCTTTCAAAAATTTCTAGTTGGTAATAAAATGTCTTATTAATGAAATGGAAAATTCCCAAAAATTGTTTCTTTATTTTTTGCATTTGTTTTTACGAACTACGCTTGGTCTGATTTGTGCGGGGTCATGATACGTAGGCAATCTTCATCAGATTTGACCGTAAACCTAAATAAGAGAAAAGGGATATAAATAAAATAAAAGAAAATAGGGAAAAGAGATTTAAAAATCAAAAACAAAAATGGGAAAGCATAAGGAAAGGTCGGAATGACGCATGCAACCATTGCAAAACATGTAGAAACCCATTTAACTGTATAGGTGCATCACACCCCAACGTGAGATTACCTATATGTTATTTCTCTCAAATTAACCGTTTGTTGATGTATCCAAGTTCTATAGAAAAGTGGTTGGTTTTGTGGTAATCTGGCCTCACATTCATACTTCACGAGATCAAAAGGAAGTGTTCAGCCATCCTTCACAAGGTCAAAAGGAAGTGTTCATACATACTTCACGAGGTCAAAGGGAAGTGTTGAAATGTCTTCAGAAATCCCTTTGCCAACGATTCCTATTTCGGAGGAAAGTTCAATCTCAGCCATCCCAACTTCTGAGTCAGCAACTGCCGAGGAAAATAGAATTCTACGTCTCCACATTATGGAAATGTGGGACGCCTGGGGCAATGGAAGAGAACTACCAAGTCCGATCCCTCGATTCCCTAAGATGTTTCCTAGGGCAAGTGGGACTTCCAACATCCCCATAAGTTATCCAACTACCCCGTTTGGTTATCCTACCATTTCATCTCACTTCGCCGGATCACTGTATGAGTCTTACCCCCAGGTGTCAGCGACAAGTGCGACTTCAAACATATTTACCGTACCACCTTGTTCACCTATGGCAGAACCTGCTTTACCCAGGCCTAACTTCGACTCATCTTCATTCACATTTCAAGCACCATCTTTCTCGTTGGAACCTACCCTATTTACCACCAATGCTTACCCTCAGCCACCTCGATACGAGCTTATACCAGGGCAAGATCAAACTTCCAAAGCACCCGAGCAAGATGAGATGGCAAAAAGAATGAGGAGTCTTGAGCAGAGTTTAAAGAATATACAAGGCTTAAGTGGGCGTAAAAGTGTGTCTTATACTGATTTGTGCATGTTCCCCCATGTGCACCTACCATTGGGATTCAAAACCCCAAAATTTGAGAAGTACAATGGGCACGGTGATCCTATTGCTCATCTCAAGAAATACTGCAACCAGCTGCGAGGAGATGGCAGAAAAGAGGAACTCCTCATGGCTTATTTCGGAGAGAGTCTGATTGGTATCACATCTGAGTGGTATATGGACCAGGATATATCCCGCTGGCATATAGGGGATGATCTTGCCAGAGACATCGTCAACCAATTCCAATACAATACTGACATAGCTCCAGACAGGAACTCATTGACAAACCTAAAGAAGAAACCCTCGGAAAGCTTCCTAGAGTACGCAGTTAAATGTTGCGAACAGGCATCCAGGGTAAAACCTCCAATGGATGAGGTCGAAAAGGTCACAGTTTTTCTCCAAGCTCAGGAACCAGACTACTTCCAAAATATGATGTCTGCAATGGGTAGACCATTTGCTGAAACCATCAAGATTGGCGAAATGGTCGAAAACGGTTTGAAAACTGGTCGAATTTTGAGCCAATCCGCTATCAGAGCTACCTCCCAAGCCATTCAGGGTGGGTTTGGAGGAGTAGCGAGGGGCAAGAAAAAGGAAGAAACATCCATGGCGACGTCAGATGCAAGAAAATACCGTACCCCCATGTCCCTTTTTCCGAAAAAAACCCCGCAGCACTACTACCCCCACCAAGATATGTCCTATGCTCCTCAGCCCTACATGGTCACGAATGCTCAATCTTATGGTCGGCCACCACAACAAGCCAACCGGAACCAAGCTCCACTTCCTAGAAACCAGCCTCCTTACCGGAACCACTATAATCCCCAACCACCCCAGAATAACTTCCGTCCTCAGGAACCACCCAGGAGAAAAACCTTCACACCCATTGGTGAACCATATTCCAATCTATTCCCAAAGCTTGTCCAAATGGGTCTCCTGCAGCCAGTCCCTCAAAGAAGGCAAAATCCAGCATCGCCTGCTTACAGAGTCGGTGTCAGGTGTGCTTATCATTCGGGGATGGAAGGGCATGATACCAATGATTGTTGGACCTTAAAAAGGGCATTAGAGAACTTGATAGAATAGGGGAAGATAGTGTGAAGGAACGAGGAGGTCGTAAATGTGACTGACAATCCGTTGCCCGCTCACAATAAAGGGCTAGTGATCGGGATGATCTGCGAAGACAAGGAGTTTGATCCCACCTTGAAAGCCATAATTGCTATAGCTGATGCAGAAAGGAAGCCCCGAAGCAAGAGAAAGGGGAAAAGAAGACTAAAAGTGTCAAGACTGAACTTGAGAAGAAAGATGAAACAAAAGCAGAAACGGTGCCTCCTAAAAAGGGGGTTCTCTATGTTCCACGAGGTCGCCGAGAAAAGCCATTAGTCGTGAGTACTCCAAAGAAATTTGAAGCGAAAAAGGGAACACCAATGTATGTGCCAAAAAGGAGCCTATGTGGTCCGGGGGATAATTAAACCGCTTCGGCTGAATGAGCCAGTGGTTATTGGACGCGTGCCACAGAAGCCAATGACGGACCCGTCTGCAGTACCATGGAATTATCAGCAGACGGTGGTTACATACAAAGGTAAAGAAATCACAGGAGAATTTTTGGGGAATACCTTTGCTAAGAAACATTCAGATGTACAGGAGGTAAACAATGTCACGCGGAAGCACTTTCCACCCAAGAAGCCTGTGAGTGCTGAGAAGCAGAGGCTTTCTATCAGAAAATGAAGATGCCTGATTATGAAGTGGTGGATCAGTTGCGTAAGTACCCTGAATAAGTGTCTATGCTATCTTTGTTAATGAGGTCTGCCGAGCATCAGAAGATCCTAATTAAAACTCTGAATGAGGCGTATGTACCGGCTGAGACTTCAGTCGAACAGCTCGAAAGAATGGCAGAAAGGTTCTTTGCTGTTAATCAAATTTTCTTTAATAAGAATGATTTGCCTCCGGAGGGAGCGGCTCACAACAAGGCCTTACATCTGACCGTCAAGTGTGAAGGTTACTATGTCAAGCGAGTAATGGTGGATGGGGGTTCAGGTGTTGACATTTGCCCGCTCTCCACACTACAAAGAATGGAAATTGGGACCGGAAGGATTCGTCCCAATAATGTCTGTGTAAGAGCCTTTGATGGCATCAAAAGGGATACCATCGGAGAAATAGACCTGATATTGACTATAGGACCGGTGGAGTTTGAGGTGACTTTCCAGGTACTGGATATGGACACATCTTACAACTTTCTTCTTGGAAGGCCTTGGATTTATGTTGCAGGGGCTGTACCCTCCACTCTCCACCAAATGGTGAAGTTCGAATATGAGGATCAGGAAATTGTGGTCCACGGAGAAGACGAGCAGTCTATTTATCGGGACCCATCCATCCCACGTCTTGAAGTAAGAGAGGGAAGTGAGCACATAGTTTATCAGGCTTTTGAAGTTGTATTGGCGGATCGGTATGAAGAGGGGAGCCCTTGCCCCCAACCTTTCTTGTCCAATGCCTCGATCATGGTTGCTAAAGAAATGATCCAACGGGGATTCAAATAGGGAAAAGTGCTTGGGAAATCATTGCAAGGAATAGCTGAACCCATCACCCTGCCTTCAACTAAGAAGTTCTTCTGGATAGGCTTCCACCATACCCCGGATGATGAAGAGTGGGCAAATGAGAGAAAAAATGAGGGATGGAATTTACCTCAACCACTGCCACATTTGTACGAAACTTTCGTCAGGCCAAGGTACGATGAAGAAGAAGAGGGTGAGGCCTTTACGGCCGAAGAAATTGAGGAAATATGTGGGGCGATGAGAAAAATGCTTTACGAAACCCTTATGGTTCAGCTGGGAGAAGGCACGAGCACCGCTGAGGTGCTATACATGGGGCCAGATGCTAAACTTCAAAATTGGAAGGCTACACCGTTCCCAGTCAGGCGGGAGTCCGGGTAGACTTGTCCTGCCACTTTTCCTGCATCACGAGTTACCCCAGGGTGTAACTCGGATGTTTTCTTCAGTTTCCTGTTTTTAATTTCCTGAATGTAGACCCTGTTATCTCCCCAATTCCAAGAAATGAAATCAATATTTCATCGTTTATTTTTTTTATTCTTTCTTATTTTTGCTATTTTTTCTCTTTTATTTCTTCTTTTCAGTTATAATAATGCGGCTTTAAATAACATGACATGCTTGCGGACTTCATGCCCAGATCCAAACACACTGTCTAATTACAAAATAATGAACCAAGAACTGGAATATGATGAAGAAGAGGCTTTTAGGGAAATAAATCGAGAACTGGAACACTTTAAGAATAAACCTAAGCCGAACTTGAACGATACAGAACCGGTTAATTTGGGAACTTCTGAAGAAATCCGAGAAACCAAAATAAGCATTCACATAGATGAGAAAATGGGGGATGCAATAATTCAACTCCTGTTTGAGTTTAAAGATGTGTTTGCTTGGTCATACGATGACATGCCAGGACTAAGTGCTGATCTAGTGGTGCATAAATTGCCAATTTACCCTGATTGTCCCCCAGTTCAGCAGAAACAGAGAAGGTTTAAGATTGATATCATTGATAAGATAAAAGAAGAAATCACAAAACAGTTGAAAATAGGGGTAATCCGGGTGGTCCAGTATACTACGTGGCTGGCTAATGTAGTTCCTGTGCCGAAGAAAGATGGGAGAACCCGTGTGTGTGTGGATTACCAAGATTTGAATAAGGCAAGTCCTAAAGAAAATTTTCCTTTGCCCAAGATCCACATCCTTGTTGATAACTGCGCCAAACATGAGATACTGTCCTTCGTGGATTGTTATGAAGGATATCACCAGGTGTTGATAGATGAAGAAGATGCCGAGAAAACAACTTTCACTACACCTTGGGGTACTTACATTTACCGGGTTATGCCGTTTGGTTTGAAGAACGCCGGGGCAACTTATATGAGAGCCATGACTGCCATTTTTCATGATATGACGCATCAAGAGATAGAGGTGTATGTAGACGACGTGATCATCAAGTCCAGAACTCACGACGATCATGTTCAAGACTTGAGGAAATTTTTTGAGAGGCTGCAAAAGTATGACTTGAAGCTGAATCCGGCTAAATGTGCCTTCGGAGTCCCATCAGGCAAACTTCTGGGTTTCAAGTCAGCAGGAGAGGTATCGATTTAGATCCAACAAAGATAAAGGCTATCCGAGATCTACCTCCTCCAAGAACAAAGAAAGACGTGATGAGTCTATTGGGCAGGTTAAACTATATCACTCGGTTCATTGCTCAACTGACTACCACATGTGAGCCCATATTCAAGCTATTGAGGAAAGATGTAGCAATCAAATGGACAGCTGAGTGTCAGGAGGCCTTCGACAAGATCAAAGAATATCTTTCAAATCCTCCAGTTTTGGTCCCGCCAGAGCCAAAGAGACCTCTGTTCTTGTATCTAACGGTCTTACAAAATTCTTTTGGCTGTGTCCTCGGGCAGCATGATATAACTGGAAAGAAAGAGCATGCGATCTATTACTTGACCAAGAAGTTCACCGGTTATGAAGTCAAATACACTTTGTTGGAAAAAACGTTCTGTGCTTTGACATGGGCCACTCAAAATATCTTCAGGCTCATACTACTTACCTCATAACCAGGTTGGATCCTTTGAAGTACATATTCCAGAAACTGATGCCTACTGGGAGATTGGCAAAGTGGCAAATCTTGCTTACTGAATTCGACATAGTCTACGTCACTCGCACGGCAATGAAAGCCCAGGCATTGGCGGATCATTTGGCTGAAAACTTGGTTGATGAGAAATACTAACCATTGAGTACTTATTTCCCAAATGAGGAGGTAAACACAATAGAACTAGTCCCTGAGGACACCCATGCTTGGAAAATGTTCTTTGATGGGGCCGTAAATGCCAAAGGTGTAGGAGTTGGGGCAATCTTTATCTCACCCACTAGTCAGCACTATACGGCTACAGCTAGGCTCCATTTCTTTTACATAAACAATACGGCCAAATATGAAGTCTGCATCATGGGCATGAATATGGCAATTAATCAAGATGTTGAAGATTTGTTGATTATGGGGGATTCTGATCTGATTATCCGGCAAGCCAAGGGTGAATGGGAAACCCGAGATGTCAAGCTTATTCCTTACCGACAGCACGTGGAAGATCTCGACAAGCGATTCAAATCAATAGACTTCAGGTACATCCCGCGGTGTCAGAATGGACAAGCGATTCAAATCAACTAGCCGATACACTTGCCACTTTAGCTTCGATGTTACCTTATGCAGGCAATGCCCACATCGATCCCTTGGAAATCCAAATCAGGGAAAGACACGGTTACTGTAATACAGTCAAGGCAGGACCGAATATCCAGCCATGGTACCATGATATTAAGAGGTTTTTGAAAACACAAAAATACCCTGAGCATGCTACTGGAGATCAAAAGAGAACTATTAGGCGGCATGCGAGTGGTTTCTTTTTGAGCGGTGAGGTCTTGTATAAAAGAACCCCGAATCTTAACTTATTAAGATGTGTTGACACTGAGGAAGCGGGAAGGATCATCCATGAAGTGCACGCAGGAGTGTGTGGACCTCATATGAACGGGTATGTCCTGACAAAGAAAATCCTTCAAGCCGGGTATTATTGGATAACTATGGAGAAAGACTGCTTCAGCTTCGTCCGAAAATGTCATCAGTGTCAAGTGCATGGAGATCTGATTCATGCACCTCCAATAGAGCTATATCCTATGTCAGCACCTTGGCCTTTTTTCGCCTGGGGTATGGACGTCATTGGTCCGATTGAGCCAAAAGCTTCAAATGGGCACAAATTCATATTGGTTGCTATTGATTACTTCACGAAATGGGTCGAAGCTATCACTCTCAAAACGGCAACTAAGAAAGCTGTAGTGGATTTTGTACATTCGAACCTTATCTGCCGTTTTGATATTCCCGCAACCATCATCATAGATAATGCTGCGAACATGAATAGTCGTTTGATGGAGGATGTATGCGAACAATTCAAAATAATGCATTGGAACTCCACTCCTTATCGGCCCAAAGCCAACGGCGCTGTTGAAGCAGCAAACAAAAACATCAAGAAGATTTTAAAAAAGACAATACAGAGTTCCAGACAGTGGCATGAACAGTTACCTTTTGCCTTAATGGGATATCGTACTACAGTGAGCACATCGGTAGGAGCAACCCCGTACTTGTTGGTTAATGGGACCGAGGCTGTGATACCGGCAGAGGTAGAAATTCCTTCGCTTCGGACAATTGTTGAAATAGAGGTTGAAGATAGTGAATGGGTTAAAACTCGACTGGAACAGTTTACTTTGATTGATGAAAAATGGATGGCCGCAGTTTGTCACCGGCAGTTGTACCAACAAAGAATGGCCCGAGCCTATAACAAGAAAGTACGACCCAGGAAATTTGAAGTGGGGCAATAGGTGTTGAGGCGTATTCTTCCTCATCATCAGGAAGCAAAAGGAAAGTTTTCTCCTAACTGGAAAGGTCCATATATCGTTAGAAAAATATTGCCAAGAGGGGCATTATACTTAGCTGACATCGAAGGAAATGATCCCGAAGCAGCGGTGAATGCGGACGCAGTAAAAAGGTACTATATCTGAGTTTGCTTCGGTGATGTCTTTGCGCATTCGAAATGACGAAGGCTTTTATTCTTGCTACCCAAACACTATCAACCCTTTTGCAAGCCTTTTGAGCTGGTTACATTTCCTTGGCTACCGTCTTTGGAATCTAGAAGCACTGTTGAAAAAAAAACAAATGATTGGCCTGAACTACGTTTGACTTGATTCCGAAAGGATACGTAGGCAGCCTCTCTCTGGGGTTCAGTCACACCAAAATAAAAATCCAAATTTCCTGAAAGTGAAACTGGGGCAGATGTCATAATGGTTCGACCATGAGCCCACCAAATGGTTCCAAAGTTGTAATCTCTTCCACAATTCTTTTTACCCAAAACCGAGTACAAGTCCTTCGGATCAATTGCCAAAGGCGTGGGAACTGAGAAATATCATTGATTGAAAGCTGATGCATTCTGAATTAAGAGAAATAAAATGAGAGAGTCTTATCGGTGAAAACCTTCGGGCACCATAAGGCAACGGGAGTAGAGAAATTGAAAGTGAGAGAGTCCGCTTAGTGAAAACTCGCAAAGAGCGCTATCGGGCGACGGGAGTAGAGAAACTGAAAATGAGAGAGTCCGCTTAGTGAAAACTCGCAAAGAGCGCTATCGGGCAACGGTGAGAAGAGAAATGAGAGAGTTCGATTTGCAAAAACCCGCAAAGGGCGCTGTCGACCGAAAATAAGATACCTCATCGCTAAAAGTCCTAGCAAGGTCCCTTGGTTCGAAAATACGGATCAACGGGTCCACAAAAAGATGGAATTTGGTGTGGGTCGGGCATCCAGTCTAAGAAGCATGTCATGTCAATTTGAAGCCAACATGCACCCCAGATAAGTCCTTCTTTTCCCCAGAAAGGGATGCTTCTATTTAAAATTCATTATCCTGCTCTCTGGTTTGCTTTTCCTTGAATCCCTTTCGGTTTAACTCTGAATTCCGAAACTGTTACAAAGAAAAGGTGGCAGGACTAGTTGCTACAGGGCTTCCCCTCGCAAAAGATAAAAGAAAAGGACCCAACCTCAGCGGATGTGTTAAGTCGATCCCAACTGACCAAATATTGGAAAAGAGGGAAAGTCAAAGACAAATGTCTCAAGAGCAGAATTAAATGAAAGGATCAAAGCCTTACATGGGCGAATCATCATGAAATCCTGAAAGTTGAGTCTTCTCGGTTGGAAAGAGGGTCGCCCTCAAAGCCAATCAATGACAAAGTTCTCAACAAAAATGAGGCCGGGATCAAGCGATTGAGATGATCAAGGCCACCAAACCAACCACCGTTTCAAACTAACAATTGTTCTTTGTTTGGAAAATTGAAACAGGTACGATCCAAAACAACTGTGCAAGAAGCAGGTGCAGCCAAAAGAAAGAAAAATACGCAAGTGCTGAAATAGCTCTGTAGCAAATAATCAATGCAAAAGGGAAGTTTCCTCCAAGTTCTTTCCTGCTTTTTATCAAAACAAAGAAAAGAGATAACAAAAGAAGAAAATCCCCAAAGAGGATAGTTTAGAATTCCCAATACCAACCTGTTACTACTTTAGCCAACAATAGGGCTCCAATCCCTGAGTTGAGCATTTTTCCTTAGCCAACATTAGGGCTCCAATCCCTGAGTTGAGCGTTTTTTCCTTTAGCCAATATTACGGCTCCAATCCCTGAGTTGAGCGGATCTTCTTAGCCAACATTAGGGCTCCAATCCTTGAGTTGAGCATTTTACTTTTAGCCAACATTAGGGCTCCAATCCCTGAGTCGAGAAATTTTTTTTTCATAGACAAACATTAGGGCTCCAATCCCTGAGTTGAGCGATTATTCTTAGCAATATTAGGGCTCCAATCCCTGAGTTGAGCATTTTACCTTTAGCCAATATTAGGGTTCCAATCCCTGAGTTGAGCGTTTTACTTTTAGCCAACATTAGGGCTCCAATCCCTGAGTTGAGCGTTTTACTTTTAGCCAACATTAGGGCTCCAATCCCTGAGTTGAGCGTTTTACTCTTAGCCAGCATTAGGGCTCCAACCCCTGAGTTGAGCGGTTTTCCTTAGCCAACATTAGGGCTCCAACCCCTGAGTTGAGCAGTTTTCCTTAGCCAACATTAGGGCTCCAATCCTTGAGTTGAGCGTTTTACTTTTAGCCAACATTAGGGCTCCAATCCCTGAGTTGAGCGGTTTTTCTTAGCTAACATTAAGGCTCCAACCCCTGAGTTGAGCGGTTTTCCTTAGCCAACATTAGGGCTCCAATCCCTGAGTTGAGCAGTTGAGCATTTTTCCTTAGCCAATATTGGGGCTCCACTCCCTGAGTTGAGCGGTTTTCCTTAACCAACGTTAGGGCTCCAACCCCTAAGTTGAGCGGTTTTCCTTAGCCAACATTAGGGCTCCAACCCCTGGGTTGAGCAGTTTTCCTTAGCCAACATTAGGGCTCCAACCCCTGAGTTGAGCAGTTTTCCTTAGTCAACATTAGGGCTCCAATCCCTGAGTTGAGCATTTTACTTTTAGCCAACATTAGGGCTCCAATCCCTGAGTTGAGCATTTTACTTTTAGCCAACATTAGGGCTCCAATCCCTGAGTTGAGCGGTTTTCCTTAGCCAACATTAAGGCTCCAACCCTTGAGTTGAGCGGTTTTCCTTAGCCAACATTAGGGCTCCAATCCCTGAGTTGAGAAGTTGAGCATTTTTCCTTAGCCAATATTAGGGCTCCAATCGCTGAGTTGAGCAGTTTTCCTTAGCCAATATTAGGGGTCTAATCCCTGAGTTGAGCGGTTTCCTTTAGCCGACATTAGGGCTCCAATCCCTGAGTTGAGCATTTTTCTTAGCCAACATTAGGGCTCCAATCCCTGAGTTGAGCGTTTTTTCTTAGCCAACATTAGGGCTCCAATCCATGAGTTGAGCATTTTTTCTTAGCCAACATTAGGGCTCCAATACCTGAGTTGAGCGTTTTTCCTTAGCCAACATTAGGGCTCCAATCCCTGAGTTGAGCGTTTTACCCTTAGCCAACATTAGGGCTCCAATCCTTGAGTTGAGCATTTTTCCTTTAGCCAACATTAGAGCTCCAATCCCTAAGTTGAGCGTTTTCCTTTTGCCAACATTAGGGCTCCAATCTCTGAGTTGCGCCTTTTAGACATGGGGTTTCCAATCCCCTCATCGATTCCGTAGATTTTTATTGCAAATAACTCACGAAATTTTCCTAGTAAAACTGGGGCAATAAAATTTCATTCGTTTGTTTATTTTGGTATCTAAGCAGGTTTGACCTCGAGGAACAGGGTTCGAGATGACCTACGGAGTGAGTCTCAATCCAGAATAAAGAAAAGAAGAAAAGAACAAAAAAGAAATGAGCTCAAATATTAGAGAAAACAAAGGTGCGGATTGCTCGAAATCTGATTGAAGTCACAAGCTCCGCCAATCCCGTTTTACTCAATGCTGTAGAAAGAAACAAGCACCTACAACTTGCGAGCATCAACATTCAGATCGAAGTCTACAACAAAATCAGCTAAGACTCAAGATCAAGTTTCAAGAGAATTATAGATAGGAATCTTGTAACTCATAATTGATAGGCATATCTAGTTTAGCTTTGATTTTCCTTTTGGTGTAATAAGGAGGTCAGTAAGCAGTAACAGCAGCAGCAACAACAATAACAGTAAAAATACCGCTTCATGGTAGTCCCAGCTACCAAAACTTCTCGAACTACATTGACCTGATTCCCGTTTAGTCAAGGATATGTAGGAAAACTTCGAGGCAGAGGTTCGATCAAATCTTTCAAAAAATGCTTCACACGGAGTAGTCAAACGGGCAAAAATCGCTCGTATCTGCTCACTTTATCTTTGCACGAAAACTCTTCGTGTTTCCGGACAAAGAGGGGCAGCTGTGAGCACGTGATTTTTGCCCTATACAAGAACTAATCCCCAAAAATTCAAAATAAAATAGTTTTGTGTTGTTTGTAATTTTTGTGGATTTTGTGTTATTTTTCTCTTCTTGTCCGCATTTGTCCGTGCATGTTTATTTGTTAAATTAGTGAAAAATACAAAAATATATGGCATTCGCATTTAGGATTTATTTTTATACTTTTATAATTAATTAGTAATTAAGTTTGTTTTACAAAAATGAAAAAATCACAAAAATGTGTACTTTGCATTTTTAGCATTTAATGTTGAATTGTGTGGTTTTTTTTCTTGTGTGATAATTATTAATAGGAGTTAATTAGTATTTTAAGTTAATTTTTGATCTAGGATTCTTGGTTTTTAAGATTAGGAAATAAAAATAAAATGAAAAAAAGAGAACAAAAATAGAAGAGAAATCGGACTGGGCCGTCCAAATTGAACAAATAAAACAGGCCCAAAACTCTAGCCCGTTGCCACATAGTTCAGTCCATCTCCAAGACGTCCAAACGACATCATTTTTGTCATACTCATCCTGACCGTTGATCTCACTTGATCAACGATCAAGATCCCATCCCTCAACCCTTAACCAAACCCGACCTGACCCGTTTTACCCCATAACCCGGTCCACCACTTAACCAAAACGACCTCGTTTCGCCTGGGAGTTGATCACAGCCGTTGGATTTTCATAATCCAATGGCTCAGATTAATTCGTTCATTTTAACACGCCAAAATCACCCCTAAACCTGTCTCCATTCCCCAACCCCCTCCCCCCCTCCGTTCCAATCTCAGAGACCAGAGTAACACCACCAGCCTCCGCCACCGGAAATCACCTCACGGTGATTTCGGTGGCCCAAACCACCTCAAAATCACACCTTAGCCTCCCCTCGACTTCCTCATTCCAGTCCCACACTCGTTTCCCTTCGAATCAAGCCCATGTGTCTCGAATATCCATTCGACTATATGAACCCTAGCGCCGCCACAAAATTCCCCAGTGGCAGCGCCATCACCAAGCCCTCCCAAATTTACACCAGTTGACCGCCAGACCACCCTCGTCACAAATACAACACCACTTTCACTCGAATCAAGCCAGAGCTCGTCGAATTTCGAATCGACTGAGCAAAACCTTAAAAGAACCCAAGCCTGGAATCAATCCAAAAGAAAACTTGAGGTCATGGCCGGCCTTAGTCGTGTGTTCTCAGTCGAGAACACTCGATAAAGGTCCGTTTTGGCTTCAAACATAAATAGAAGTATCGACTAAAACTGATTGGAGCTAGGACTAATTTTCTAAGGTATTTCTTCTCTTTTATTTTTGTTGTTGTTGTTGTTGTTGTTGTTGTTGTTTATCTGATTAAATTCTGTTATAGTTCACCATGTTATCAATTAGTTCTTTCTTCTCTTTCGGACCCTTTTCTTGGTCCAGTTTTCATCCTTGTTTTTGTTGTTATCGATTGGCATAGGTTATAATTGTTGAATCGATTAACTAGTTTCGTTGATTAGTCAGTAATGGGGTTTAGGGGATATCATGGGCAAAGAATGGCTTTAATATTTGTTTAAGTGTCTCAAAGGGGCTGATAAAGGCTAGAATGAGCATATAAATAGGAACACTTTGGACAGAATAAGGGCTCTCTTTTTTTTTGGTCCTTAAAAATCAATTTGGAAATCAGTTCTTTTGAGAGTTTGAGAACACATAGATATAGACATCAATTTGGAATCAGTTTTTTTAGGTTCTTATTTAATCAGTTCTTGGAGGGTTTGGAGGAGATCATTTTGAAAGTGTTTTTCAGAGAGCATTCTTGAGAGGGAGTATGCTAGAACTGAAATCAGCAGGAATTCAAAAGCCTTCTCTTAGGTCTTAGAGTTTCTTTGAATTAAAAAAAGAGCAACAAAATCATTGAAAGGTCCTAAAAGAGCATTATTCCATTTGGTGTTGGCATTATTGTGATTTTTAGATTATTGATTCATATCTGTAGGTTCATGGTTTAGCTACTGGAAGTCCAGAGGTTCATTATGCTTGATTTCAAGTAGTTTTGGGCCCAGTTGAGTTAGTTTTGGTTTGAGTGATATTCTGTTAAAAGTTATAAGTGTGCTGGGTATTTTTGAGTTCAAATTGGTCCATTCATGTTGTTTGGTTGGTTCCCTGCTTCATTGGGGTGTTAAAGTTGTTGATATTTGCTTCCGGGTCTCCTGTGTTTAAAATCTGGAGCTGAAACTGTTTGAATTGCTGTGAATCTAAGTTGTTGTTCATCACTGCCTTCACAGACCTTCATTTCTCAATGTATTGCTGTTTCCCGGTACTTTTCTTCTAAGACTCAAGTGAAGTGGAAAGTCGAGTCCGCATGTACCCATTTGAACTTGATTCAATGTAACTTTGATACGGAAATGCAATGAAGCCACTCACTTATTTGCTCCAGTCGCGCCTGCCTAGATTATTACTTGTTAAGAGTCAAATAGGTGTTAAATACAATTTTTTAGTCTAGTCTAATGTTGATATGTGTTTATTTTCTTTAAAATTCCTAGATTGTATAATAGGACCTCATAACTGGACTATGTCGCACGAACTGAAGACCATATTGGTATTCAACACATTAAATGTTGTAGCTGAAGTTAAGTGATATTGTTTGGCGATTATTCCTTGGCCCAAGTTAGTTTAATCCGGTGTTCGTGTGTTTCAACTAGTGAAATTAGAAAAACAGCTTAAAGTGAGTTGAGAATCAGTCCATCGCAGTAGCTCAGTTCTAAACTCATGAATTACTTAAGTGTTGAGTGTCGGTTTAGTGGTGTTAATTAGAATTAGTAATTGAGCTGCTAGGCTTTCAGTCCAATTTTCCCATGTAGTGATATTTAGGAACTCTTCAATAGGTAAACAAATAAGGTAGTCTAAGTGGGTAACTGAAATTCGAATGGTCCATGCTTCTGTAGTGTGAGTAAAAGTGGACGTTGCTTTTCTTTAATACAAACCATTGAGTGCTTGTTTGAGTAATTTGGAGCATCTTAGTGTACACATTGAGTTAGAACCGGGTTGGATTTAACAATTAAAGGCTTAACAGTTTGGGCTTCATTGCCTTTCATAGATGGCCCATACTTCACGTCTGTAACAATTTGTCGAGGGTGGTTGGCCCATTTCGTTCCTAGTCAGACTTTGAGGCCACAAACCTCAGAGGGCTTGAATTAAATGAAAGTCGTAAATTTAAAAATAAGAGTTCTTAAACAATTCTCATTAATTAGGAATCTTCTTGATTCTTAGAGAAAAAAATAAAAATAGAAAGAATCATAGTTGCTCTTAGGTTTGCCTTTTTAAAAACACATGAGATGAGCCTTGCCGAACAAAGCACATAAATTGCGGGGCCCTCGTAAATGTATACTAAAATACTTAGATTTCGAGACGGGCCGTTTAGCGAATTTCACGGCCTTCCCCAAAATAATAACGCATTAGATTCTTTAGGCGCGCTTTTAATAAAATTACATTCCTAAACTCGGTTGTGCATTTCATGTGACCCAAATCCAAATCTTAAAACGTTGTATAAAAATGTGTCAAGGATCCGGGTGCATTTCATGTGACGTGATTCGAAAACACATTTTAACGACATTCACTTTCTTAATTTTTTTTAATTAAAGTGGTAAATAATCTTTAAAATTGCACTATAGGATAACATGTATTAAAATCAGATATTAAGCCATTTATAACAGTTTAAGCGACCATGCTAGAACCACGGGATCCGGGGGTGCCTAACACCTTCCCTCGGGTCAACAGAATTCCTTACTTAGAATATCTGGTTCGCAGACTTCACTTGGAAAGTCGAAAATTTCCTCGATTTAGGATTCAAGATAAACCGGTTACTTGGGACACCAAAAGCCAAACCTTTCCCAAGTGGCGACTCTAAAATAAATAAATAATCCCATTTCGAATAATGTCACTTAAAATGGAAAAACTCCCTTATACACTATCCTTCGGGTTGGGTGTGTAAAAAAGAAGGTGTGACAACACTTAATGAAGAAGACATCTCAACTTCATAATGGTGTAAACATATGATAAAAGAAATAGGAATACACATGCTTCTTTGAAACAACTTCTGACAAGTTTTTATTCTAACTTTGTCTAGTTTTGAATAACACTTTACATGTAGTTGGATTACATCTCAGCCGACCATTTAAACCAATCCAACGGTCACAAATACACCCATGTACCCATATTTCTAGCCCGACCCGGTCTCACAAGAGACCAACCCGGCCTTTAGTGTGGCTGAACGGCGTCGTTCCACTTAAGTAAACGATCCAAGCCGTTGATCTCATTTGATCGAACGGCTTGGATCAGATCTCCTGTCCAGTATATATTCCCAAACACACCCCCCACACCCCCGAAGCCAAGCCCCCACCTTTATCGTCTCTAAGCCTCAGAGACCCGAATAACCCTCCACCTTCGACCACCGCACTCTGCCCACCGAAAATTGCCTCACAGCGGTTCCGGTGGCCCAAATCGTCCAAAAACTACACCCTAGGCTCACCATGACCTCCCCATCCCAACCCCCATAACAAGTTCCATCGAATCCCGACTAGGCTCTTCGAATATTCAATCGAAGAATCAGTCAAAACCCTAATCCATCCAATGGCCACCAAACTTACACCCCTTGACCCCTGGACCTCCCTCACCACTAGAACACCATTGGTTTCCGTCGAATCACTCCAAAACTCGTCGAATACTATTTTAACCACATGAACCCTAGCACCGCCACAAAATTCCTTGGTGGCGGTACCAAACCTAAATAGTCCCAAACTTACACCCTGTGACTATTTGACCTCCCACGTTCCCAAGCCACCCCTAGTTTCCTTCGAATCAAGCCAGAATTGGTCGAATCTTAAATTAACTGAAGAAACCTAGAGGTACCAAAAGCTGAACATGGCCGAGGTTAGGGGAAAATTTGAGGTTTTAATCGACTTTATTCGAGTGTTCTCAGTTGAGAACACTTGATTAAAATCCATTTTGACCTCAAAGAATTTGAGTCGAAGCTTCGACTAAAACGGATTGGAGCTAGGTCTAATTTGCTGAGGTATTTCTTCTTTTTTTATTTTTTGTTGTTGTTGTTGTTGTTTATCTGATTAAATTCCGTTGTAGTTCACCATGTTGTCAATTATCTCCTTCTACTCTTTCAGACCTTTTTCTTGGTCCATTTTCGTTCTTCTGATTGATTAGCACATGTTATAGGCTGCTTGAATCAATTGAATAGGCTGGTCCGTTAGTTTGATTTTTACTCTGAAGTTTTCCTTTTTTGGTTTGGTCGAATGAGCCTAAGTAGGCAGTGCCCATGAGTTTTGGTACAAACGGGTGGCTATTCCCATGGTTACTGGCTATCATTACTTGTTCAAATTGGCCAGTTTGCCCTTTGTTGTTCATCATTTTGTTTGGGTCTTTGCTCGTCCATCTCTGTGTGGCTAAGCAAATTAGGATTGATTCCCAATATGATTAGCTTATTCCCTACGTCTGTGTGAATCAGTTTGACTTTAGTAGTTCAGTACATGTTGCCTGGAATCGTTAGTTTTCCTTGGATACCACTTGGAACTAATCTGAGTACAAGTTCTGTTTGATTTTGCTAAATTGAGTCTCAATGTTTGCCCTGTATTGATTTCAGTTTCGATATGTTTGTTAGGGGAGTCAGTTCATATGGCTAAGAACTTGAATTTAATAGGCTTGAATTGGCTATAACTGATGGTTAGTAAATTCAGCAGTTCCGGGGGTAATTTGGGATTTTAGAAAGTATTAAAAGGTTTGAACTAAGTGGGCTGTCAGTTAAGAGTAATACAACTTAAAATAATGTATTTGTTTAATCAATAATGGGGAACACAACATAATAGTATGGGATGAGTTAAAGGTGAATGATTAAACAAATGGCTGCCCATAACTTTGAATTAAACAAATCAACAAAACATTCAATAGTGGGCTGTAAGGGAATATCATGGGTAAAAAATAGTTTGAATAATAATTTTAAGAGCTGGCAGGTCTGTTTTGAGACATATAAATAGGAACACTTTGGACAGAATAGGGGTTTTTTTTTTGGTCTTAAGAAATCAATTTTTGGAGAGCTTTGATTCAGTTCTTTTGAGAGTTAGAGAATACATAGAGATACATACATCCTTTTGGAACCAATTTGAGAGAAAAATCAATTTTGAGTGCTTTAAGTTATTTTCAGTTGTGAGGGAGGTATTATTCTGTGGAGAAATACTGTTCCATTGATCTTCAGATAAAGATTTGAGTTCTTGACACTGGTTCATACCCCTCTTTGATTGTTGAACCTGTTCTGAAGTCTATTGACTCTTCTTTTGGGAGTATTCGTGTTCAATCGAACTTGCTTTGGTTATTTGGTGTTGTTACTGGTTTTGCGATTCATTCTGTGTTGCTGGAGTATGTTCCTGGGTTAAAAGTTGGCTGTGATACTGAGTTGAGTTGATTTGTTGTTGCTGTTACACTGCTGCTGTTGACTCCTTCTTCTCTTCTTCTATTTCCATTTTCCAGGTACACATTTAAACCTGACTCCATGTAGCATCATCAGTTGATAATGAAATATGATGGGAGCATGGGTTTGATATAGCTTTTTTTCCAAATCCTTGTATAGTTTTGTATTGACGTAGTTCTATACTGATGGGAATATGAAATGCTAATGTAGATTAGGACTTTAATTATGAATAATAAACATGAGGCTTGTATAGTTATGATTATTTTCAAGTAGACTTGTACTATAGATGGACTGTTTGGATTAACGCAATTAATGGCCATCCAGCTATAGCTTCAATAATTGATACTTGCTTAGTTAGCAATTGTTTACAGTAAGATCCCAAAAAATGTAGATTCCCTGTTAATTTTGATTTCAAGTTGAAAGTACCTCTCCAGTAGCTTTGAGTCGCCACAGTTAGCTAATAGATTTTTAATGGTTTACTTTAGTTGTTATCCAACTAGATATTAGTAGAGTGTGAATTCAGGCTTTTCACTTATTCCTGTCAATATTAGTAAAAAGAATCAAGTTATTGGTCCATTCATTTGAGAATTACGTTCATAGGATGATGATAATTAACTCAATCCACATGTCTATTTTACCTCTCACCTCCAATAGTATTCAACTAGTAACCAAATAAAATAATGAGACTGGAGTCCTAAACTGGCGTAAAAACAATCGGCTTAAGGCAAGTTCAATAGGCGCTTGGTTGGATTCAATTGAGGTTACCTTTAACCACTAGCCTGTTTGCCGGCCGTTGGGCCCGAATATATGAAAACGGGCGGCCCAGGTCTTGTTTCGGTCCAGTATTCGTTTAGACCTGGGCCACGGCCTATGAAGAACAATTCTTTTGATACATGCTTGAGTGCAGTTTCCTTTCTGTATTCGTTCTAATCCAATAATCAATAAGTTAGGATTTCTGCCTTCTTTCTTTTAGAGACGAAAATAGATAGAAAAATCATAGTCACTTTAGGATATCCTTAAATAAAGAATGAGACGAGTCTCGCCAAATAAAACATACAAACTGCGGGGCCCTCATTAAATATATATATATAAATACTTAGATTTTGGGACGGGCCATTTAGCGAATTTCACGCCCTTCCCAAAATAATAACGCGCTAGTATCTTTAGGCGCGCTTTTTTTTTAATAATTTACTTTCTTAAACTCGGGTATGTGACCCAAATCCAAATCTCAACGGATTTGAAATATTTCAATAACCACGGGTACATTGATGTGACGTGGTTCGAGATGTATTTTCATGACGTTGCAATTCTCATTAAAAATAATAATATAGCGGTAAATAATCTTTGAAATTGCACTATAGGATAACATGTATTAAAATCAGATTAATCCATTTATAACAGTTCAAGCGACCATGCTAGAAACACGGGATCCGGGGGTGCCTAACACCTTCCCTCGGGTCAACAAAATTCCTTACTTAGAATTTCTGGTTCGCAGACTTGACTTAGAAAGTCGAAAATTTCCTCGGATTGGGATTCAAGATAAACCGATGACTTAGGACACCAAAAGCCAAACCTTTCCCAAGTGGCGACTCTGAAATAAATAAACAATCCCATTTCGAATAGTGTCACTTTAAATGGAAAAACTCCCCTATACACCACCTTCGGAGTGGTGCGGAAAAAGGAGGTGTGACAGCTCTGGCGACTCTGCTGGGGACCGAACCCATAATCTCTGGTTTAGGGTTTAAGAATTCGAGCTTAAAATAACTGTTATGTTTGGCTTTATCTGATTTTCCTACATGTTTTCCTGCTAAATGTGCTAAATATTTTACCGCTTTGATATTATTTGCACTGTATATATAAACTGTGACGAAACCCTTCTCTTCTCACCTCCGGGGATGTGCTTGCTGGTTGAGACTCCATATTCTATTAGTGTCACACCTTGAAATAAGAAAGAGGCTCGGATAAGTTACAAAGCCGGACGATCTCGCGGGTCCCCGGTAGGTAGCCCCCTCCTCGACACGAGTTGTCCGCTCGGGTACACTGTTTCAAACACATACCCAGGTTTTGAATCTAGAATAACTTGACTTCATGCCGGATCCCTAGTAGGAACACTTATTTTCATCATGTTGCATTGAACTCAGGGGACTCAACACAGGGGTTGGGTCCGTCTAGGACAGGTAACCTGAAATAAAAAGACCATCCTGCTGCATCCTATTTGCTTTACGCATTTACTTGCTTCAGACTTGCATGCTGACCGGCTTCTAAAAATCGGGAATATCGGAAATTGGTGAGAAAAGAAAAGAAAGAAAAAATAATAATGGTGTAGAGAGATGACTACTCATTTTTTTTTAAAAAAAAATAAAAGGAAAAATATTTTATTATTTTTGAAATAGCAAAAAAAAAAAAAGAAAAATAGTCTTCATTTTGTTTTCAGAATTGTTTATTGAGCAAAAAAAAAGAAAAATAGTCTTTATTTTACTTTGTTTTCAAAAAATAATTCATTCTATTTGCCCGAACTACGCCGGTTTGATTCTCACAGGGTGTGGGATACGTAGGCAACCCTCATCGGGTCCAACTTTCCCTTTTTGCAAAAACAGCCAAAATGTTAAAATTTTAATTGTTGTCATAAATAAGTCAGGTGATGCCGCTTGTGTAGAACATAGCCAAATGTTCCCGAAAGGGATGCCGGAAGGCTGACTTCGCATCAACGGCCACCTTTAATCATTTTTAGGTTTTTGACCGGTTAGCCCACACAGCCTTAAAATTTTAAAAGTACTGAAAGGCCGTGTTCGAAAAACCGAGTCTTTCATTTTTAAAAAAAAATAGTTAGTTTTGTTTATGGTCAAACAAAGTTTGCTTTTTGTTAATCACATTAAGAAATGTGCAGAATGAGCACGAGTCAGAATTTATCCGGAGCTATTATAAACAAGACCCCGTTGGAATTACATATGTGGTGGGATGACTTGGGCAAATCAGGGCAAGACATGGTCAAATCATATTTGGGAGGCCTTACTGGGTTGTTGAAAATTAATTCGAGAGGGGATATCATAAAGGCATTGATTCCATTCTGGGACCCGGCACACAATGTATTTCACTTCTCAGATTTTGAGCTTACCCCGACATTGGAGGAGATATCCGGATACATCGGGGATCCCAAGGTTCCGTTGAGAAAACAGTACTTGATTTCTCCGAGGGCCGTAGCCATCCACAAGTTCTTACGAAGGGCGGTCCATAACCCGGACTTGGTAAATGGATTTTGTGCTTTGTCATTCATGTACGATAGATATGGTCATGTAGGAGGATTCAATAACCCAGAGAAAAAAATTTGTAGCAAGGGAAACCGCCTGAAATGGGAGGAACACAGGTGTTTCGCGTTTATGGTGGCCTTTCTAGGACTTCTGGTGTTCCCCAAAAAAGATGGGAAAATTGATATACGAGTAGCCGGGGTTGTCAGTACTTTGCTTATTCAGGAAAATAGCACTCTTGCACCAATGATAGTAGCCGACATCTTTCGCGCTCTTACTGCTTGCAAAGCCGGGCATGACTTTTTCGAGGGCTGTAATGTATTGCTGCAAATGTGGATGGTTGAACACTTGTGTCATCGCCCTCAATTTCGATCTGCGGGTCGTCAGAGAAGACATGTATAGAAGGGTTTTCTACAAGAGTCGACGGGATTAGTTTGCCAGAAGGGGTCACTGAATGGGTAACACGCCTGCGTTCTGTCTCCGCGTGCCAAATAAAGTGGACATTTGGGTGGTTATCGGTAGACGAAATCATATATATGTCAGCCACAGGGTCTCACTTTCTGCTGATGGGACTTAAAAGTATCCAACCATATGCCCCATACCGAGTATTGAGACAGTTGAGAAGGTGCCAAATAGTCCCAAAGAATGAAGATCTTAGCAGACAGGTAGTCGAAATTGGGCCTAACGGTCAATTCCCCGAAGCAGTAGTTTGCGAAATATGGAATGAATGTCAATACTTAAAATCAGACACTTGCGTACGGGATCGGTTCAAAGGAGAAGTATCGCTAGGATACCTTGCTTGGTACAAGAGGGACCTTGAGTCTGAGAGGCCGGCTAAAAGACCTCACCTCCAAGATTTCGTCGAGTCATCATAAGAACAATGTGCCTGTTTGGGTAAAGTAAATGAGTACAGGGCCAAGATGGGAAAACTGGAGAGGCAAATCCAAGACCTTAAGTTTGAGAACAGTGTGCAAGCTGCAGCTGATGAGGGGGACAAAAAGAAGCTGGCTCAAGAAAATGAAGCCCTGAGAGCCCAAATCCAACAGATGAGGATAGATGCTGACAATCAACAAAGGAGTTGGTCGGATGAACGGTTGATAAAGGGTTTGAAAAAGGAAATCGTTGAGTAACAGGACAAGCTGAAGAAATCCGAGGGTACCGTAGCAGGACTCCGGGCACAGTGGGCAAAAAGAACAGAAGAACGCACCCATTACCTGCAGCAATTAAAGAGGGATTATGAAAAATCATTGTCCATCTGAAAAGAAAGGTGACCACACTTGAAGACGAAGCAGCTAAGCAAGCCAAAGCTTTTGAGACCGAAAGTGGACACTGCTATGACTTATTGTCCCGAATGGAAGCAGAAATACAGCAGCTGCAGAATCAGCATCCTCAGGACTCTCACATTTTGGAAGCCCGTAATGATCAAATAAGGCGTCTGTTCGTAGAAAAAGGTCGAACCAGGGACAGATTGAAACCATTGCCCACGCCATTATTAAGAAATGCAGAGTGTGTGAATACATGACCCGCACTACCTTCTTCTCAGCGGTAATGATTTTTTTCAAGAGGATAATGTATGAATTGGAACAATTGGAAAGGGATCTTGCACCCAAGCCCGCGGCAAGGCCGAACGATGCCCCGCGGGCACCACGATTTAAAGCTTTAATGTACTCGTAGCTTGAGTCTGTATTTTCTTTTTCTGGAGTCTGTTGTCTGTTAGAGTCCATTTCCCTTTTCATACCAGAGTCTGTTAGTAGTGTTTGAGTCTGTATTTCGTTTCAAGTCTGTTGTTTTTCCTTTCAAAAATTTTCTAATTGGTAATGTCTTATTAATGAAATGGAAAGTTCCCAAAAATTGTTTCTTTATTTTATGTTTATTTTCACAAACTATGCTTGGTCTGATTCGTGCGAGGTCATGATACGTAGGCAATCTTCATCAGATTCGACCGTAACCTTAAATAAGAGAAAAGGGATATAAATAAAATAAAGGAAAAAAAAGAAAAAAAAGAAAATAGGAAAGCATAAGGAAAGGCCGAAATGACGCATGCAACCATGGCAAAACATGTAGAAACCCATTTAACTGTATAGGTGCATCACACCCCAACGTGAGATTACCTATATGTTATTTGTCTCAAACTAACCATTTGTTGAATCTAGGTTCTATAGAAAGGTGGTTGGTTTTGTGGTAATCTGGCCTCACACTCATACTTCACGAGGTCAAAAGGAAGTGTTCAACCATCCTTCACAAAGTCAAAAGGAAGTGTTCATACATACTTCACGAGGTCGAAGGGAAGTGTTGAAATGTCTTCAGAAATTCCTCTGCCAACGATTCCTATTTCGGAGGGAAGTTCAATCTCAGCCATCCCAACCCCTGAGTCGGCAACTGCTGAGGAAAATAAAATTCTGCGTCTCCGCATAATGGAAATGTGGGACGCTTGGAACAATGGAAGAAAACTGCCAAGTGCGATCCCTGGATTCCCTGAGCTGTTTCCTAGGGCAAGTGGGACTTCCAACATCCCCATAAGTTATCCAACTACCTCGTTCGGGTATCCTACCATTTTATCTCACTTCACCGGATCGCCTTCTAAGTCTTACCCCCAGGTGTCAGCGACCGGCGCGGCTTCAAACATATTCACCGCACCGCCTTGTTCAGCTACGGCACAACTTGCTTTACCCAAGCCTAACTTCGACTCCTCTTCATTCACATTTCAAGCACCATCTTTCTCGTTGGAACCTACCTGGTTTACAACCAATGCTTATCCTCAGCTGCCTCGACACGAGCTTACAACGGGGCAAGATCAAACTCCCAAAGCATCCGAGCAAGATGAGATGGCCAAAAGAATGAGGAGTCTTGAGCAAAATTAAAGAATATACAAGGCTTAAGTGGGCGAAAAAGTGTCTTATACTGATTTGTGTATGTTCCCCCATGTGCACCTACCATTGGGATTCAAAACCCCAAAATTTGGGAAGTACGATGGGCACGGTGATCCTATCGCTCATCTCAATAAATACTGCAACCAGCTGCGAGGAGCTGGCGGAAAAGAAGAACTCCTTGTGGCCTATTTCGGAGAGTGTATGGTTGGTATCGCATCTGAGTGGTATATGGACCAAGATATATCCCGCTGGCACATATGAGATGATCTTGCCAGAGACTTCGTCAACCAGTTCCAATACAATATTGACATAGCTCCAGATAGGAACTCATTGACAAACCTAAAGAAGAAACCCTCGGAAAACTTCCGAGAGTACGCAATTAAATGGCGCGAGCAGGCATCCAGGGTAAAACCTCCAATGGATGAGGTCGAAATGGTCACAGTTTTCCTCCAAGCTCAGGAACCAGACTACTTCCAAAATATGATGTTTGCAATGGGTAGACCATTCGCTGAAACCATCAAGATTGGCGAAATGGTCGAAAACGGTTTGAAAACTGGTCGAATTTTAAGCCAATCCGCTATCAGAGCTACCTCCCAAGCCATTCAGGGTGGGTCTGGAGGAATAGCGAGGGGCAAGAAAAAGTAGGAAACATCCATGGCGGCGTCAGATGCGAGAAAATACCATACCTCCAGGTCCCTTTTTTCGGAAAGAACCCCACAGCACTACTACCCCCACCAAGATATGGCCTATACTCCTCAGCCCTACATGGTCATGAATGCTCAACCTTATGGCCGGCCACCGCAACAAGCCAACCGAAACCAAGCTCCACTTCCTAGAAACCAGCCTCCTTACTGGAACCACTATAATCCCCAACTGCCCCAGAATAACTTTCGTCCTCAGGAACCACCCAGGAGACAAATCTTCACGCCCATTGGCGAACCATATTCCAATCTATTCACAAATCTTGTCCAAATGGGTCTCCTGCAGCTAGTCCCTCAAACAAGGCAAAATCTAGCATCGCCTGCTTACAAAGCCGGTGTCAGGTGTGCTTATAATTTGGGGGCGGAAGGGCATGATACCAATGATTGTTGGACCTTTAAAAGGGTAGTAGAGAACCTGATAGAACAAGGGAAGATAGTGTTAAGGGACGAGGAGGTCCCAAATGTGACTAACAATCCCTTGCCCACTCACAATAATGGGCCAGTGATCGGGATGATCTGCGAAGACAAGGAGTTTTATCCCACCTTGAAAGCCATAATCACTATCGCTCATGCAGAAAGGAAGCCAAAGGCAGCCCCGAAGCAAGAGAAAGGGGAAAAGAAGACTAAAACTGTCAAGACTGAATTCGAGAACAAAGGTGAAACAAAAGCAGAGATGGTGCCTCCCAAAAATAGGGTTCTCTATGTTCCACGAGGTCTCCAAGAAAAGCCATTAGTCGCGAGTACTCCAAAGAAGTTCGAAGCGAAAAAGGGAACACCAATGTATATGCCAAAAGGAGCCTATGTGGTCCGGGGGACAATTAAACCACTTTGGCTGAATGAGCCAGTGGTTATTGGACGCGTGCCACAGAAGCCAATGACGGACCCGTCTGCAGTACCATAGAATTATCAGCAGGCGGTGGTTACATACAAAGGTAAAGAAATCACAGGAGAACTCCCAGGGAATACCTTTGCTAAGAAATATTCAGGTGTACAGGAGATAAACAATGACTCGTAGAATCACTTTCCACAAAAGAAACCTGTGAGCGCTGAGGAAGCAGAGGCTTTCTTTCAGAAAATGAAGATGCCTGATTGTGAAGTGGTAGATCAGTTGCATAAATACCCTGAACAAGTGTCTATGCTATCTTTGTTTATGAGGTCTGCCGAGCATCAGAAGATCCTAATAAAAACTCTGAACGTGGCGTATGTGCCGGCTGAGACTTTGATCAAGCAACTCGAAAGAAAGGCAGAAAGGTTCTTTGCTGCTAATCAAATTTCCTTTAATAAGAATGATTTGCCCTCGGAGGGAGCGACTCACAACAAGGCCTTACATCTGACCGTCAAGTGTGAAGGATACTATGTCAAGCGAGTAATGGTGGATGGGGGTTCGGGTGTTGATATTTGCCCACTCTCCACACTGCAAAGAATGGAAATTGGGACCAGAAGGATTCGTCCCAATAACGTCTATGTAAGAGCCTTTGATGGCATCAAAAGAGACACGATTGGAGAAATTGACCTAATTCTGACCATTGGCCCGGTGGACTTTGAGGTGACTTTCCAGGTGCTGGATATGGACACATCTTACAACTTTCTTCTCGGAAGGCCTTGGGTTCATATGGTAGGAGCAGTACCCTCCACTCTCCACCAAATGGTGAAGTTTGAATATGAGGATCAGGAAATTGTGGTCCACGGAGAAGATGAGCAATCTATCTATCGGGACCCATCCATCCCACGTCTTGTAGCAAGAGAAGGAAGTGAGCACATAGTTTATTAGGCTTTTGAAGTTGTATTGGCGGATCGGTATGAAGAGGGGAGCCCTTGCCCCTAACCTTTCTTGTCCAATGCCTCGATCATGGTTGCTAAAGAAATGATCAGACGGGGATTCAAACCGGGAAAAGGGCTTGGGAAATCATTACAAGGAATAGCTGAGCCTGTCACACTGCCTTCGACTAAAAATTCTTTGGGATAGGCTTCCACCATATCCCAGATGATGAAGAATGGACAAATACGAGAAAAAATGAGGGATGGGATTTACCTCAACCACTGCCACATTTGTACGAAACTTTCGTCAGGCCAAGGTACGATGAAGAAGAAGAGGATGAGGCCTTTACGACCGAAGAAAGTGAGGAAATATGTGGGGCAATGAGAGAAATGCTTTACGAAACCCACATGGTTTAGCTGGGAGAAGGCACAAGCACCGCTGAGGTGCTATACATGGGGCCAGATTCTAAACTTCAAAATTGGAAGGCTATACCGTTCCCAGTCAAGTGGGAGTCTGGGTAGACTTGTCCTACCACTTTTCCTGCATAACGAGTTACCCCAGGGTGTAACTTGGATATTTTCTTCAGTTTCCTGTTTTTAATTTCCTGAATGTAAACCATGTTATCTCCCCAATTCCAAGAAATGAAATAAATATTTCATCGTTTATTTTCTTTATTCCTTCTGATTTTGCTATTTTTTCTCTTTTTATTTCTTCTTTTCAGTTAGAGTAATGCGGCTTTAAATAACATGACATGCTTGCGGACTTTATGCCCAGATCCAAACACACTATTAATTGCGAAATAATGAACCAAGAACCGGAATATGATGAAGAAGAGGCTTTTAGGGAAATAAATCGAGAATTGGAACACTTTGAGAATGAACCTAAGCCGAACTTGAATGATATGGAATTGGTTAATTTGGGAACTTCTGAAGAAATTCGAGAAACCAAAATAAGCATTCACACGGATGAGAAAATGCAGGATGCAATAATTCATCTCCTGTTTGAGTATAAAGATATGTTTGCTTGGTCATACGATGACATGCCAGGACTAAGTGTTGATCTAGTGGCGCATAAATTGCCAATTTTCCCTGATTGTCCCCCAGTTCAGCAGAAACAGAGAAAGTTTAAGACTGATATCAGTGATAAGATCAAAGAAGAAATCACAAAACAGTTGAAAACAGGGGTAATCCGGGTGGTCCAGTATACTACGTGGCTGGCTAATGTAGTTCCCGTGCCAAAGAAAGATGGGAAAACCCGGGTGTGTGTGGATTACCGAGATTTGAATAAAGCAAGTCCCAAAGACAATTTCCCTCTGCCCAACATCCACATCCTTGTTGATAACTGCGCCAAACAGGAGATACAGTCCTTCGTGGATCGTTACGCGGGATACCACAAGGTGTTGATGGATGAAGAAGATGC
Source organism: Nicotiana glauca (assembly GCA_026770625.1). Taxonomy (NCBI): domain Eukaryota; kingdom Viridiplantae; phylum Streptophyta; class Magnoliopsida; order Solanales; family Solanaceae; genus Nicotiana; species Nicotiana glauca. The sequence continues at coordinate 112,516 of MU689215.1, read as the reverse complement.
CGAGAAAACAGTTTTCACTACACCTTGGGGTACTTACTGTTACTGGGTTATGCTGTTTGGTTTGAGGAATGCTGGGGCAACTTATATGAGAGCCATGACTGCCATTTTTCATAATATGATGCATCAAGAGATAGAGGTGTATGTAGACGACGTGATCATCAAGTCCAGAACTCAGGACGATCATGTTCAAGACTTGAGAAAATTTTTCGAGAGGCTGCGAAAGTATGACTTGAAGCTGAATCCAGCTAAATGCGCCTTCGGAGTCCCATCAGCAAACTTCTGGGTTTCATAGTCAGCAGGAGAGGTATCGAGTTAGATCCAACAAAGATAAAGGCTATCCGAGATCTACCTCCTCCAAGAACAAAGAAAGACGTGATAAGTCTATTGGGCAGGTTAAACTATATCAGTCGGTTCATCGCTCAACTGACTACCACATGTGAGCCCATATTCAAGCTATTGAGGAAAGATGCAGCAATCAAATGGACAGCTGAGTGTCAGGAGGCCTTCGACAAGATCAAAGAATATCTTTCAAATCCTCCAGTTTTGGTCCCGCCGGAACCACAGAGACCTCTGTTCTTGTATCTGACAGTCTTAGAAAATTCTTTTGGTTGTGTCCTCGGGCAGTATGATATAACTGGAAAGAAAGAGCATGCGATCTATTACTTGAGCGAGAAGTTCACCAGTTATGAAGTCAAATACAATTTGTTGGAAAGAACGTGCTGTGCTTTGACATGGGCCGCTCAAAAGTTGAGACATTATCTTCAGGCTCATACTACTCGCCTCATAACCAGGTTAGATCCTTTGAAGTACATATTCCAGAAATCGATGCCTACTGGGAGATTGGCAAAGTGGCAAATCTTGCTTACTGAATTCGACATAGTCTACGTCACTCGCACGGCAATGAAAGCCCAGGCATTGGCAGATCATTTGGCTGAAAACCCAGTTGACGAAGAATACCAACCATTGAGCACTTATTTTCCAGATGAGGAGGTAAACACAATAGAAGTAGTCCCTGATGACGCTCATGCTTGGAAAATGTTCTTTGATGGGGCCATAAATGCCAGAGGTGTAGGAGTTGGGGCAATCTTGATCTCGCCCACTAGTCAGCACTATCCGGCTACAGCCAGGCTCGGTTTCTTTTGCACAAACAATACGGCTGAATATGAAGCCTGCATCATGGGCATGAATATGGCAATTGACCAAGATGTTGAAGATTTATTAATTATGGGGGATTCTGATCTGATTATCCGGCAAGCCCAGGGTGGGGAAACCCGAGATGTCAAGCTTATTCTTTACCGACAGCACGTGGAAGATCTCGGCAAGCGATTCAAATCAATAGAGTTCAGGTACATCCCGCGGTGTCATAATGAACTAGCTGATGCACTTTCCACTTTAGCTTCAATGTTACCTTATCCAGGCAATGCCCACATCGATCCCTTGGAAATCCAAATCAGGGAAAGACACGGTAACTGTAATACAGTCGAGGCAGGATCGAATATCCGGCCATGGTACCATGATATTAAGAGGTTTTTGAAAACACAAAAATACCCCGAACATGCTACTGGAGATCAAAAGAGAACTATTAGGCGGCATGCGAGAGGTTTCTTTTTGAGTAGTAAAGTCTTGTATAAAAGAACCCCGGATCTTAACTTGTTAAGATGTGTTGACGCCAAGGAAGCGGGAAGGATCATGCATGAAGTTCATGCGGGAGTGTGTGGACCTCATATGAACGGGTATGTCTTGGCAAAGAAAATCCTTCGAGCCGGGTATTATTGGATAACTATGGAGAAAGACTGCTTCAGCTTCATCCGGAAATGTCATCAGTGTCAGGTGCATGGAGATTTGATTCATGCACCTCCAACAGAGCTACATCCTATGTCATCACCTTGGCCTTTTGTCGCCTGGGGTATGGACATCATTGGTCCGATTAAGCAAAAAGCTTCAAATGGGCACAGATTCATATTGGCTGCTATTGATTACTTCACAAAATGGGTCGAAGTTATTACTCTCAAGGTGGTAACTAAGAAAGTTGTAGTGGATTTTGTACATTCAAACCTTATCTGTCGTTTCGGTATTCCCGCAACTATTATAACAGATAATGCTACGAACTTGAACAGTCGTTTGATGGAGGAGGTATACGAACATTTCAAAATAACGTATAGGAACTCCACTCCTTATCGGCCCAAAGCCAACAGCGTTATTGAAGCAGCAAACAAAAATATTAAGAAGATTTTGAGAAAGACAATCCAGAGTTCGAGACAGTGGCATGAACAGTTACCTTTAGCCTTACTGGGATATCGCACTACAGTGCGCACGTCGGTAGGATCTACCTCGTACTTGGTTTATAGGACCGAGGCTATGATACCGGAAAAGGTAGAAATCCCTTCGCACCGAACAATCGTTGAAGCAGAGGTTGAAGATAATGAATGGGTTAAAACTCGACTGGAATAGTTAACTTTGATTGATGAAAAATGGATGGCCGCAGTTTGTCACGAGCAGTTGTACCAACAAAGAATGGCCCACGCCTATAACAAGAAAGTACAACCCAGGAAGTTCGAAGTAGGGCAATTGGTCTTGAGGCATATTCTTCCTCATCATTAGGAAGCAAAAGGAAAGTTTGCTTCTAATTGGAAAGGTCCATATGTCATTAGAAAAATACTGCCAAGAGGGGCATTATGCTTGGGTGACATCGAAGGAAATGATCCCGAAACAGCTATGAATGCGTACGTAGTAAAAAGGTACTATGTCTGAGTTTGCTTCGGTGATGTCTTTGCACATTTTGAAATGACGAAGGCTTTTATTCCCACTACCCAAACACTATCAACCCTTTTGCAAGCCCTTTGAGCCGGTTACATTTCCTTGGCTACCCTCTTTGGAATCCAGAAGCACCGTTGAACAAAAGGGAACAGTTAAAAAAAAACAAAAACAAAAAGAAATGATTGTTTGAACTACGTCTGACTTGATTCCGAAAGGATACGTAGGCAGCCTCTCTCTGGAGTTCAGTCACACCAAAACAAAAAAATCCAAATTTCCCGAAAGTAAAACTGGGGCAGATGTTATGATGGTTCGACCATGAGCCCACCAAATGGTTCCAAAGTTGTAATCCCATCCGCAATTCTTTTTACCCAAAATCGAGTACAAGTCCTTCGGATCAATTGCCAAAGGCGTGGGAACTGAGAAATATCATTGATTGAAAGCTGATGCATTCTAAACTGAGAGAAATAAAATGAGAGAGTCTTATCGGTGAAAACCTTCGGGCACCATAAGGCGATGGGAGTCGAGAAATTGAAAATGAGAGAGTCCGCTTAGTGAATACTCGTAAAGAGCGCTATCGGGCGACGGTGAGAAGAGAAATGAGAGTTCGATTAGTGAAAACCCGCAGAGGGCACTGTCGGCCGAAGAAAGGATATCTCATCACTAAGGCTCCTGGTAAGGTCCCCTGGTTCGAAAATACGGATCAATGGGTTCACAAGAAGATGGAAGTTGGTGCGGGTCGGGCATCCAGTCCAAGAAGCATGTCATGTCGATTTGAAGCCAGCATGCACCCCAGATGAGTCCTTCTTCTCCCCCGAAAGGGACGCTTCTATTTAAAATTCATTATCCTGCTCTCAGGTTTACTTTTCCTTGAATCCCTTTCGGTTTAACTCTGAATTCCAAAACTGTTACAAAGAAAAGGTGGCAGGACTAGTTGCTACAGGGCTCCCCCTAGCAAAAGATAAAAGAAAAGGACCCAACCTCAGCGGATGTGTTAAGCCGATCCCAACTGACCAAATATTGAAAAAAAAAAAGGGAAAGTCAAAGACAAAGGTCGCAAGAGCAAAATTAAACGAAAGGATCAAAGCCTTACACGGGCGAATCATCATGAAATCCTAAAAGTTGATTCTTCTCGGTTGGAGAGGGGGTCGCCCTCAAAGTCAATCAACAGCAAAGTTCTCAACGGAAATGAGGTCGGGGTCAAGCAATTGAGATGATCAAGGCCACCAAACCAACCACCGTTTCAAACTAACAATTGTTCTTTGTCTGGAAAATTGAAACAGGTACGATCCAAAGCAACCGTGCAAGGAGCGGGTGCAGCCGAAAGAAAGAAAAATGCGCAAGTGCTGAAACAGCTTTGCAGCAAGTAATCAATGCAAAAGTGAAGTTTCCTCCAAGTTCTTTCCTGCTTTTATCAAAACAAAGAAAAGAGATAACAAAAGAAGAAAACCCCAAAAGAGGATAGTTTAGAATTCCCAATACCAACCTGTTACTTCCTAAGCCAACATTAGGGCTCCAATCCCTGAGTTGAGCGCCTTTCCTTAGCCAACATTAGGGATCCAATCCCTGAGTTGAGCAGTTTCCTTTAACCAACATAAGGGCTCCAATCCCTGAGTTGAGCGTTTTTTCTTAGCCAACATTAGGGCTCCAATCCCTGAGTTGAGCGGTTTCCTTTAGCCAACATTAGGGCTCCCATCCTTGAGTTGAGCGGTTTTTCCTTAGCCAATATTAGGGCTCCAATCCCTGAGTTGAGTAGTTTTCCTTAGCCGACATTAGGGCTCCAATCCCTGAGTTGATCAATTTCCCTTAGCCAACATTAGGGCTCCAATCCCTGAGTTGAGCGGTTCTTCCTTAGCCAACATTAGGGCTCCAATCCCTGAGTTGAGCAGCTTTTTCTTAGCCAACATTAGGGCTCCAATCCCTGAGTTGAGCAGCTTTCCTTAGCCAACATTAGGGCTCAAATCCCTGAGTTGAGCGGTTTCCTTTAGCCAACATTAGGGCTCCAATCGCTGAGTTGAGCGGTTTTTCCTTAGCCAACATTAGGGCTCCAATCCCTGAGTTGAGCAGTTTTCCTTAGCCAACATTAGGGCTCCAATCCCTGATTTGAGCAGTTTCCCTTAGCCAACTTTAGGGCTCCAGTCCCTGAGTTGAGCGGTTTTTCCTTAGACAACATTAGGGCTCCAATCTCTGAGTTGAGCAGATTTTTCTTAGCCAACATTAGGGCTCCAATCCCTGAGTCGAGCAACTTTCCTTAGCCAACATTAGGGCTCCAATCCCTGAGTTGAGCAGTTTCCTTTAGCCAACATTAGGGCTCAATTCCCTAAGTTGAGCAATTTCCCTTAGACAACATTAGGGCTACAACCCCCGAGTTGAGCGATTTACCTTTAGCCAACATTAGGGTTCCAATCCCTGAGTTGGGCAGCTTACCTTTAGCCAACATTAGGGCCCCAATCCCTAAGTTGGGCGGTATTCCCTAGCCAACATTAGGGCTCCAATCCCTGAGTTGAGCGATTTTTCCTTAGCCAACATTAGGGCTCCAATCCCTGAGTTGAGCAGCTTTTTCTTAGCTAACATTAGGGCTCCAATCCCTGAGTTGAGTGGTTTTTCCTTAGCCAACATTAGGGCTCCAATCCCTGAGTTGAGCAGTTTTCCTTAGCTAACATTAGGGCTCCAATCCCTGAGTTGAACAGTTTCCCTTAGCTAACTTTAGGGCTCCAATCCCTGAGTTGACCGGTTCTTCCTTAGACAACATTAGGGCTCCAATCCCTGAGTTGAGCAGCTTTTCCTTAGCCAACATTAGGGCTCCAATTCCTAAGTTGAGCGGTTTTTACGGCTCCAATCCCTGGGTTGAGTGTTTACTTTTAGCCAACATTGGGGCTCCAATCCCTGAGTTGAGTGTTGTCCTTTTGCAAACTTTAGGGCTCCAATCCCTGAGTTGCACTTTTAGACATGGGGTTTCCAATCCCCTCATCGATTCCGCAGATTTTTATTGCAGATATCTCATAAAATTTTCCTAGTAAAACTGGGGCAGAAAAATTTTGTTCGTTTGTTTGTTTGTTTTGGTGTCTGAGCAGGTTTTACCTTGAGACACTGGGTTCGAGACGACCAAAGAATGAGTCTCAATCCAGAATAAAGAAAAGAAGAAAAGAACAAAAGAAGTGAGCTCAAATATTGGAGCCAACAAAGGTGCGGATTGCTCAAAATCTGATTGAAGTCACAAGCTCCGCTAATCCTGTTTTACTCAATGTTGCAGAAAGAAAAAAGCACCTACAACTGGCAAGCATCAAGATTCGGATCGAAGTCTACAGCAAAATCAGCTAAGACTCAAGATCAAGTTTCAAGAGAATTATAGATAGGAATCTTTTAACTCATAGTTGATAGTCATAGCTAGCTTAGCTTTGATTTTCCTTTTGGTGTAATAAGGAGGTCGGTAAGCAATAACAGCAGCAACAACAGCAGTAACAATAAACCACAACTGCATGGTAGTCCCAGCTGCCAAAACTTCCCGAACTACATTGACCCGATTCCCTTTTAGCCAGGGATATGTAGGAGACCTTCTGAAGCCAAGGTTCGATCAAATCTTTCAAAAAAGGCTTCACACGGGGTACTCGAACGGGCAAAAATCGCTCGTATCCGCTCACTTTATCTTTGCGCGAAAACTCTTCGTATTTCCGGGCAAAGAGGGGCAGCTGTGAGCACGTGATTTTTGCCCTATATGAGAATTACTCCCAAAAAATACAAAATAAAATAGTTTTTGTTTTTTTGCAATTGTCATGAATTTTGTGTTATTTTTCTTGTATTGTTTACGTCTGGTTGTGCATTATTTTTGTTTAAATAATGAAAAAAATGTGGCATCTTGCACTATGGATTTAATTCTACAATTAAGATTAATTAAGTTTGTGTTACAAATTGAAAAAATCAAAAAATAATATACTTTGTATTTTTAGCATTTAATGTCCAAATTGTGTGATTTTATGTTTAATTAGGGTTTAATGTTGTATGATCATTATTATTTAGAGTTAATTAGCATTTTAAGTTGACTTTGGTTTTATAATTTAATCTAGGATTTTAGTTTTATTAATTAGGAAATAAAGGAAAAAGAAACAAAATGGAAAACCAAGGGAAAACCGGACTGGGCTGTTTAAATTTGGACCAAAATCAGGCCCAAACTTCACCCCTCACCCGGTCCAGACCAGCCAACCTCAGAGACGAGTGAAACGGCGTAGTATGATGTTGAAACTACGTCGTTTCATCGTCTAAGATCTCAGCCAACCATTTAAACCAATCCAACGGTCACAAATACACCCCTGTACCCATATTTCTAGCCCGACCCGGTCTTACAAGAGACCAACCCAGCCTTTAGTGTGGCTGAACGGCGTCATTCCACTTAAGAAAATGATCCAAGCCGTTGGTCTTATTTGATCGAACGGCTTGGATCAGATCTCCCGTCCAGTATATATTCCCAAACACACCCTACACCCCCCAAGCCAAGCCCCCACCTTCATCGTCTCTAAGCCTCAGAGACCCGAATAACCCTCCACCTTCGACCACCGCACTCCGCCCACCGGAAATCGCTTCACGGTGGTTCCGGTGGCCCAAATCGTCCAAAACTACACCCTAGGCTCACCATGACCTCCCCGTCCCAACCCCCATAACAGGTTCCATCGAATCCCAACTAGGCTCTTCGAATATTCAATCGAAGAATCAGTCGAAACCCTAATCCATCCAATGGCCACCAAACTTACACCCCTTGACCCCTGGACCTCCCTCACCACTAGAACACCATTGGTTTCCATCGAATCACTCCAAAATTCATCGAATACTGTTTTAACCACATGAACCCTAGCGCCGCCACAAAATTCCTTGGTGGTGGCGCCAAACCTAAACAGTCCCAAACTTACACCCTGTGACCATTTGACCTCCCCCGTTCCCAAGCCACCCCTAGTTTCCTTCGAATCAAGCCGGAATTGGTCGAATCTTAAATCAACTGAAGAAACCTAGAGGTACCAAAAGCTGAACATGGCCGAGGTTAGGGGAAAATTTGAGGTTTTAATCGACTTTAGTCGAGTGTTCTCAGTTGAGAACACTTGATTAAAGTCCATGTTGACCTCAAAGAATTCGAGTCGAAGCTTCGACTAAAACGGATTGGAGCTAGGTCTAATTTGCTGAGGTATTTCTTCTCTTTTTATTTTTTGTTGTTGTTGTTATTGTTTATCTGATTAAATTCCATTGTAGTTCACCATGTTGTCAATTATCTCGTTCTACTCTTTCAGACCTTTTTCTTGGTCCATTTTCGTTCTTCTGATTGATTAGCACATGTTATAGGCTGCTTGAATCAATTGAATAGGCTGGTCCGTTAGTTTGATTTTTACTCTGAAGTTTTCCTTTTTTGGTTTGGTCGAATGAGCCTAAGTAGGCAGTGCCCATGAGTTCTGGTACAAACGGGTAGCTATTCCCATGGTTACTGGCTATCATTACTTGTTCAAATTGGCCAGTTTGCCCTTTATTGTTCATCATTTTGTTTGGGTCTTTGCTCATCCATCTCTGTTCGGCTAAGCAAATTAGGATTGATTCCCAATATGGTTAGCTTATTCCCTACGTCTGTGTGAATCAGTTTGACTTTAGTAGTTCAGTACATGTTGCCTTGAATCGTTAGTTTTCCTTGGATACCACTTGGAACTAATCTAAGTACAAGTTCTATTTGATTTTGCTGAATTGAGTCTCGATGTTTGCCCTGTATTGATTTCAGTTTCGATATGTTTGTTAGGGGAGTCAGTTCATATGGCTAAGAACTTGAATTTAATAGGCTTGAATTGGCTATAGCTGATGGGTAGTAAATTTAGCAGTTCCAGGGGTAATTTGGGATTTTAGAAAGTATTAAAAGGTTTGAACTAAGTGGGCTGTCAGTTAAGAGTAAATCACCTTAAAATAATGTATTTGTTTAATCAATAATGGGGAACACAACATAATAGTATGGGATGAGCTAAAGGTGAATGATTAAACATATGGCTGCCCATAACTTTGAATTAAACAAATCAACAAAACATTCAATAGTGGGCTGTAAGGGAATATCATGGGTAAAAAATGGTTTTAATAATGATTTTAAGAGCTGGCAGGTCTGTTTTGAGCATATAAATAGGAACCCTTTGGACAGAATAAGGTTTTTTTTTGTCTTAAGAAATCAATTTTTGGAGAGCTTTGATTCAGTTCTTTTGAGAGTTAGAGAATACATAGAGATAACAACATCCTTTTGGAACCAATTTGAGAGAAAAATTAGTTTTGAGTGCTTTAAGTTATTTTAAGTTGTGAGGGAGGTATTATTCTGTGGAGAAATACTGTTCCATTGATCTTCTGATAAAGATTTGAGTTCTTGACACTGGTTCATACCCCTCTTTGATTGTTGAACCTGTTCTGAAGTCTATTGACTCTTCTTTTGGGTGTATTCGAGTTCAATCGAGCTTGCTTTGGTTATTTGCTGTTGTTACTGGTTTTGCGATTCATTCTGTGTTGCTGGAGTGTGTTCCTGGGTTAAAAGTTGGCTGTGATACTGAGTTGAGTTGATTTGTTGCTGCTGTTACACTGCTGTTGTTGACTCCTTCTTCTCTTCGTCTATTTCCATTTTCCAGGTACACATTTGAACCTGACTCAATGTAGCATCATCAATTGATAATGAAATATGATGGGAGCATGAGTTTGATATAGTTTTTTTTTCAAATCCTTGTATAGTTTTGTATTGATGAAGTTATGTACTGATGGGAATATGAAATGCTAATGTAGATTAGGACTTTAATTATGAATAATAAACATGAGGCTTGTATAATTAAGATTGTTTTCAAGTAGACTTGGACTGTAGATGGACTGTTTGGATTAATGCAGTTAATGGCCATCCAGCTATAACTTCAATAATTGATACTTGCTTAGTTAGCAATTGTTTACAGTAAGATCCCAAATAGTGTAGATTCCCTGTTAATTTTGATTTCAAGTTGAAAGTACCTCTCCAGTAGCTTTGAGTCGCCACAGTTAGCTAATAGATTTTTAGTGGTTTACTTTAGTTGTTATCCAACTAGATATGAGTAGAGTGTGAATTCAGGCTTTTCACATTTTCCTGTCAATATTAGTAAAAAGAATCAAGTTATTGGTCCATTCATTTGAGAATTACGTTCATAGGATGATGATAATTAATCGATCCACATGTCTATTTTACCTCTCACCTCCAGTAGTATTCAACTAGTAACCAAATAAAATAATGAGACTGGAGTCCTAAACTGGCGTAAAAGCAATCGGCTTAAGGCAAGTTCAATAGGCGCTTGGTTGTATTCAATTGAGGTTACCTTTAACCACTAGCCTAATTGCCGGCCGTTGGGCCCGAATATATTAAAACGGGCGGCCCAAGTCTTGTTTCGGTCCAGTATTCGTTTAGACCTGGCCGCGGCCTACGAAGAACAATTCTTTTGATACAGGCTTGAGTGTAGTTTCCTTTCTATATTCGTTCTAATGCAATAATCAATAAGTTAGGATTTCTGCCTTCTTTCTTTTAGAGACGAAAATAGATAGAAAAATCATAGTCACTTTAGGATATCCTTAAATAAAGAATGAGACGAGCCTCGCCAAATAAAACACACAAACTGCGGGGCCCTCATTAAATGTATATATAAAAATACTTAGATTTCGGGACGGGCTATTTAGCCAATTTCACGCCCTTTCCAAAATAATAACGCGCTAGTATCTTTAGGCGCGCTTTTTTTTTTTAATAATTTACTTTCTTAAACTCGGGTGCACATTTATGTGACCCAAATCCAAATCTCAACGGAGTCGAAATATTTCAATAACCACGGGTACATTGATGTGATGTGGTTTGAGATGTATTTTCATAACGTTGCAATTCTCATTAAAAATAATAATAAAGCGGTAAATAATCTTTGAAATTGCACTATAGGATATCATGTATTAAAATTAGATTAAGCCATTTATAATAGATCAAGTGACCGTGCTAGAACCACGGGATCCGGGGGTGCCTAACACCTTCCCTCGGGTCAACAGAATTCCTTACTTAGAATTTCTGGTTCGCACACTTCACTTAGAAAGTCGAAAATTTCCTCGGATTGGGATTCAAGATAAACCGGTGACTTGGGACACCAAAAGCCAAACCTTTCCCAAGTGGCGACTCTGAAATAAATAAACAATCCCATTTCGAATAATGTCACTTTAAATAGAAAAACTCCCCTATACACCACCTTCGGGGTGGTGCGCAAAAAGGAGGTGTGACAACCCTAGACCGTGAATTTTAGTTAATTCCACGTGCCTTGCAAGTCGTGACTCATCATTTAGTATGGTCTAGCTTTTTGCCTATCATCTAAAATCGTCGGTAAAATTTTAACAATTCAAAAATAAACTTTAAAATATGGGTACCTGACCGTGGGTATTCCTTAGAAATAGTATCTCTTCAGGTGAACAGTATTCCAATGCGAAGGTAGTACCTTGTCATCCATTATATCCAATTCATATGCTCCTTTGCCTGCAATACCACAGATCCTATAGGGTCCTTCCCATGTTGGACTTAATTTTCCCGTATTAGCTATCTTTATAGATTGAAAAATCTTTTTGAGCACAAAGTCCCCAATTTTGAATAATCTGAGGTGTGCTTTCCGGTTGTAGTACCTTTCTATGACTTGCTTTTGCACTGCCATTCTTACTAATATAGATTTCCCTTCTTCCTTCAAGTAAATCGAGGTTTACACGCATTTCTTCATCATTAGACTCTTTCTTTACATGTGTGAACCTTGTACACGGCTCTCCTATCTCAACTAGAATTAAAGCTTCTGCTCCATAAACCAATAAAAATGGTGTTTCTCTCGTACTTGTTTTTGTTGTTTTTGCGATATGCCCATAAAACACCAGGTAGAACTTCTGGCCAATTTCATTTTGACTCTTCTAAACGCTTCTTTAAATTATTTATAATAACTTTATTTGTTGATTCTACTTGCCCATTACCCACCGGATTATAAGGTGTAGACGTAATCCTTTTAATCTACCAACTTTGAAAAAATTCCGTGATTTGAGTCCCTATATACTGAGGACCATTATCACACGATCTCTTTTGTTACACTGAATCGGCATATAATATTCTGCCAAATAAAATCTTTAACTTCCTTTTCTCGTACCTGCTTGAATTCTCCTGCCTCTACCCATTTAGTAAAATAATCAGTAAGCGCGAGCAAAAATTTTACCTGTCCTTTTGCTTGCGGTAATGGACCTACGATATCCATTCCCCATTTCATAAATTGATATGGTGCGATGACTGGATGTAGTAATTTTGTAGGTCTATGCATATTATTACCGTACCTTTGACATTTATCGCATTTAGCCACAAAACTTTCTGCTTCTTCTTTCATTTTAGGCCAATAATACCCTGCTCTAATTAGGGTTCTTACCAAGGATCTTCCTCCGGCATGATTCTTACAATGCCCCTCGTGTATTTCCCTCATTACGTACATCGTTTGAGAAGGTCCGAGGCATCTGGCTAAGGGACCACCAAACATTTTACGGTATAGATTGCCTTGCTTTAAGCAGTACCAAGCAGCCTTTTTTTGAAGCGCATGAGCTTTCTCTTATCATCAGGGACGGTACCATACTACAAAAAAGTAACAATCTCGTTCCTCCAATCCCAAGTTAAATTATTAAAATTTACCTCATTCTTGTCGGGGTCAAGAACTCAATGAAATAAATGAATAATTGAGGCGTTTGCATCACTTGCCACGTCAACCGAAGATGCGAGATTACCTAAGGCATCTGCTTCAACATTTTCATCCCTTGGTATTTGTGTAACTTTCCAAGGTATGAAATTGCTTTATTAATTCTCGCACCTTTTCTAAATACTATTGCATCATTGCTTCCCTGGTTGTATAAGTCCCCAGCATTTGATTAACCACGAGTTGTGAATCGCTTTTGATTATAATCTTATTTATTCCAAGTTCTCGTGCTAATTCTAAACCTGCAATCACAGCCTCATACTCTGCCTCATTGTTAGTTATAGAATGACATTTGATAGCTTGTCGAATGGTTTCACCCATAGGTGATACCAAAACAATCCCTAAACCTGCACCTTTTACTTTAGATGAACCATCAGTGAATAAAGTCCAAGTTCCTGGATTGGCTCCATTGAGCACCTGTAATTCTTTTTCTGCTTCTAATTGCATCGCTTGGCTAAAATCAGCCACGGAATGAGCTAGTACTTGAGATTTTATAGCGGTTCTAGGTTGGTACGTGATTTCATACTCACTTAATTCTATAGCCCACTTAGCCAACCTACCTGATAACTCATGTTTATGCAATATATTATGTAAGGGATAAGCAGTTACTACAACAATAGGATGACACTGAAAGTAAGGTCTTAATTTTCTAGATGCCATGACCAATGCAAGTGCAAGCTTTTCTAATTGAGGATACCGTGTCTCCGCATCTAACAAAGATTACTAACGTAATAGATCGGCGATTGTTTACCTTGGTCTTCTCCGGCTAGAGCAGCACTTACCGCTACTTCTGAAACAACAAGGTAAATGAGCAGTCTTTCCCCATCCTTTGGTTTTGCAAGCAATGGTGGATTTGACAAATACATTTTCAAACTTCTGAGTGCTTGTTGACATTCTTCATTCCATTCCAAATAATTTTTCTTTTTAAGAGCTAAAAAGAATTTAAAGCACTTTTCTGATGATTTAGAAATAAATCTTCCCAATGTTGCAATCCTCCATGTTAATCTCTGAACTTCTTTTTTGCTTGAAAGCACATCAGGGATTTCTTCAATAGCCTTAATCTGTGTAGGATTCACTTCAATACCGCGGTTAGAAACAAGAAAACCTAAAAATTTACCTAATGCGACAGCAAATGCACATTTCTGGGGATTTAACTTCATATTAAATTTGCGCAGGATTTGAAATGTATCAGATAAATGTGATATGTGATCTCTTGAATGCTGAGTTTTAACAAGCACATCATCTGTATAAACCTCCATGGTTTTTCCCAAATGTTCTTGAAACATTTTAGTTGCCATCCTCTGATATGTTGCACCAGCATTTTTGAGACCAAAAGGCATTACTTTATAATAGTAAGTCCCCCTATCTGTTATAAATGAAGTTTTTTCTTTATCTTCCGGATCCATTTTGATCTGTTTATAACCTGAATATGCATCTAAAGAACTCAATAGCTCATGTCCTGCAGTTGCATCAATTAGTTGATCTATATGTGGTAGTGGAAAAGAGTCTTTAGGACAAGTTTTATTAAGATCTGTGTAATCTACGCAAACTCGCCACTTACCGATCTTCATTGGACCTACAACAGTATTGGCTAACCAATTAGGATACTTTACCTCGCGAATGGATTCAATCTTTAGTAGTTTTCGAACCTCTTCTTGAATTACCTGATTCTTGAAGGTTCCTTGCTTTCTTTTCTTTTGTTTGACAGGAGGGTATGATGGGTTTTCATTTAATTTGTGAGTCATAACTTCCGGCGGTATCCCTGTCATGTCTGAGTGGGACCAAGAAAAGCAGTCCGCGTTAGTTTTAAAAATTCAATTAACTTACCTTTCATGTCTTGGCTTAAATTGGACCAACGTAGACTTTCTTTTCTGGCCATTGAACAAATAATACAACGAGCTCCAATTCCTTAATTGTTGTTTTGATATTTTCATTCTCTTCTGGTTCTTGGATGGTATCAGGCTTTGAATCCACATCTGTTTTCTCCCGTTCAGTTGAGGTTTGTGTTGTGGTGCCCTCAACTGTCTTATGTGATTGCTATTTTTCTTCACTTTTCATATTCGTGTCTGCTACAGAGTTGATGATCCTGGATGTATATTGATCCCCACGAATTTGACGTATTCCCCAGGGTGATGGAAATTTAATGACTTGATGCAAGGTTGAAGGAATAACATCCATTTCATGAATCCATAGTCTCCCCAGAATTATATTGTAAGCCATCTCCATATCTACTACCTGAAATTTTGTATCTTTGACGGCTCCTTCTGCAAATGTGGTGAGTGTTACCTCTCCTTTCATCACAACACTGGAGTTGTCAAATCCAGACAGAGTATGCGCTTTTGGTACTATTCTATCTTCAGCGTGCATCTCACGCAATACCCTTAGACAAATTATGTTCACGAAACTTCCTGGATCAATCAAAACTCGTTTTACATTAGTATCATGTACAATTAAAGATATTACCAGTGCGTCGTTATGAGGGATTAATAAACCATCCGCATCCGCATCGTCAAATGTAATGTTGTCTTCTTCTAAAACATGCCATACATGTTTCCCTTGAGTAATTGTCACCTTGGAAATTTTATTAGCTGCAGTGTACGATACGCCATTGACGTCTTCACCCCCGCTTATAACGTTGACGGTTCTTTTGGGAGAAGGTGGTTTAGGGGGCTCCTGTCTGTTTTTCATGTAAGCTTGTTTACCTTTCTCACTGAATAGCTCGGTGAGATACCCTTGTTTTAGTAGATGATCAACTTCACTTTGTAAAAACCTGCAGTTTGTCGTTTTATGCCCGTGATCATTATGAAACTCACACCAATGATCAGGGTTGCGCCTATTTGGATTTGACCTCATTTCTTTTGGCCATCGTACTTTATCTCCCATACTTCTCAAGATAGCAACGAGCTCGGAATTGCTCACATTAAAATTGTAACCACCAAATCTTGCCTTCAAATTTCTATCATCATCTCATGACTCATGAGTGTTGCGATCGTTCCTAAATCTTGATGAAGAACCTGACTCTTTATTCTTTGATCTGTGATCGTACCTTTGATTGTCCTGCTTTGACCGTGAGTCTTTTCCCGCAGGTCCCATATATGGCTCGTACCTATTTTTACCGGACCTTTTTTCAGTTTCTGCACGTCTCGAAGTCGTCTTTTCTTCTTTTTGAAGTCGATGAACAGTATCTTCTTCTATCCTAAGCTTCGTGCTATACCTATTGTAAACGTCATTCTACGTTGTGGCTGAGAATTTATGGAGGCTTTCCTTGAGTCGCCTCGTAGCTTCTGAACTCTTTTCATCAAATTGCTTGTGAAGGCTATAACTGCCCAATTGTCAGGTACGCGCGGCAATGTCATTCTTTCACGTTGGAATCTGTCCACGAATTCCCTAAGCAATTCTGAGTCCCCTTGCTTGATCTTGAAAATATCTTCCATTCTTTTTTCAACTTTTTGAGCTCTCGAATGTGCTTTGATGAAAGAATCTACAAGCTCAGCAAAAGAATTTATAGAATTTTCAGGTAAAAGATAATACCATGTTAGCGCTCCCTTAGTGAGTGTTCCAATTTTTTTTTACTAATACTGATCCAATATCCTACTTAGTCAAATCATTGCCTTTTACGCCTGTTATAAATGCAGTCACGTGGTCTCGTGGTTCTGTTGTTCCATCATATTTTGAAATATCAGGCATTTTGAACTTATTAGGAATTGGGAGGGGAGCAGCACTTGGCTTCCAGGGTTATTGCGAATATTTATCCATATTTACCCCTTTGATCACGGGTGGCACCCCGGGTATTTGCTCTATGCGGTCACTTTGCTCCTTGAGCTGTTTCTGCAATGTTAGTACTAAATTTTATAAATCAAAATTAACTAAGTTACCTGGTTCTCCCTCCTGTGATTCACCGGGGGTTCCACTACTACCTGAATTAACAAGCCCGGAACGAGGGTTCTCCAGAGTGTTGTTATTTGGAGTGGGTGTGGGTGGTGCAGCAGGTAATTGGCTAACAAAAGCCTGAAGAGCTTTGTTGATCTGTGAGGCAATAATTTTTTGCAATGCCTCATCCATAGCTTCAACATTTTCAAATTGAGCCTGTCCATCTGTATTAGATCCATCACGAGTGCCTTCACGAGACCGCCGTGGAGAGGCTCATGGAGAAGGTATCAGTGCGTTATTGTCTTGCGGATTTCCCTGAAGTTGTTGGTTTGTTTGGTTTTCTTGGTTTCCTTGGATGTTGTCATTGTTTCGACAATTGTTGGTGCAACAAGGAAAGTTAAGTTAAAATAGAATAGATTATCAGATTTCCGGTAACGGAACCAATTTGTTTAACCAAAAAATGAAATTTTGACTAAAGCTATAATTTAGAAGAACTCGGGTTACTGATAATCGCAAGAATGAATAAAAGAAAGCAATTCGGATAGCAAGAATATAATCGAGAGAAACAAGTAAACCAAAGTATATTCAGATAGTGTTTCGTGTCCCCACATTTGATTAATTCTCTTCCTTTTATAGTTATTTTGGAGATATGCGTTTTGCACTTGTTATTATGAGCAATTAAAGTAATTGAATGCTACATTACATAATCGTTATATTTAAGACAGATTCTCTAATATTTTTGGTATTTAATGCTCATTAAATATTGTATCTGGACTCTCATGCGTTGTCAGATTCATTCCCTTTGATTCTTGAACTTACATGACTTGAACAGGTACGGGCATTAACTTCTTTTTGAATGACTGCTCGTGCCTCTTCCGTTGCTTTCTGCTCGTATCTAGTGCAACTCATGCCTCCTTACCAGCTGTAATTCTTTGACCAGTCTAAGTGACTCGACGCGTCATCTTCATACCTCTTTAATATGTAAACTCAATTTTTCTAATACAGAAGGTATATCCATTTTGTGTAAAAGTTTTTAAGTCTATTAACTGTAGGATCAACTTCAGACTTATCGGTTGAAGGGAAATTTCTTTTTTAGTGCAATACACTTAAGGTCAATTAAGTATAATGTACAAAAACTACACTTAAAATACACCTAATGACAAAGAGGTTTGAAGTGCAACAAATATATTCATACACTTCAGTCCAAATAGACCTGAATTGAAAAAAATTACACTTAAGATGCACTTAAGGCCAAATAGGTTTGAAGTGCAACCAATAATTTCATCTTTCATGCACTTAATGCCAAATAGGTTTGAAATGCGAACTGCCCAGAAACAAAAACTTGTTCTTCGAATTTCAACAATTCAACACACAATTTAACACCTAAATCTACTCAAAATAATCTCAAATTTGAAATATAGCCTCCAAATATAAAAAAGAATAAACGAAATAATCATCAATTTGTCAAAATAACAACAAATTTAACAAACCGATTTTGTAATTAAGGAGAAGAAGAAGAAGAGGAGGAGGAGGAGGAGGAGGAGAAGGAATCCTCATCAATAGCAAAGAAAGGAGTACCACATCAGGTCACTACTTAGATAACATTAAACCATCTTAAAGCCTGCTCACAAATACCACGTAAATTCACCGTCACCTTTGTTTTCACAACAACTAAGAAGAAAAAGAAGAAGAAGAAGAAGAAGAAGAAGAAGAAGAAGAAGAAGAAGAAGAAGAAGAAGAAGAAGAAGAAGAAAAAGAAGAAGAAGGAGGAGGAGGAGGAGGAGGAGGAGGAGGAGGAGGAAGAAAAAGCCTGAAGTTGTATATACTTTGGGTATTAGTTAAACTTTTATTAAATAAAGTTAAATGGGGGCGATTGGATAGAGTGCCCGATAAAATTTTACTATTCAAACTTAACCCCGTCATTAGAAAAAAAGTCAAAATCATCCATATTGGGTCTCAAATGAAATCTCTCTTTTGTGAGATGAGCAATAATAATCCCTATATGCAAAAGTGGTGCATAGCCCATCCTAACCCGCGGCCCGCTTAGGGTTGGGTTGGGCTGGCTATTTTAAGGCTCTTTAAAAAGTTGGATCGGCTTATCCTAGCAAACCTAGCAAAAAGTTGCAGAAATATCTATGACAGTGCTTGGGGGTAGTCTTTCACTTTTGACCTCCATGGACAGAACTTTAAGGTCAAAAATTAAAAGTGTTGTCCATGGCCAAGCGAGGGACAACACTTCTTAAATTTGAAATTTTTGCTTATAAAACAAGCGGTGACGAAAATTCAAGACCATCCACTTTGAGGGCTATTTGCGCACCTCACCACTAATCACATAAATTGGGATGAGGATTGGGATTGGGATTGAGGGAGTACCAAATAATAAAAATTATTTACTCTATAGACTAATATAATCCTTAGAAATACAACTTAAGAAGTAGATGAGCCACGCACGCAACATGTTTTGAGAAAGTTCCTTTTTTTCACCATCAACTTGGTTAATTTATACTAACTCTATTTTGGGGCCATTAAAGCTATGAGATGCTTAACCTACCATTGACTCAGATTAAGATAACAAGTGATCATCACTAAACAACGTGTCAAAAACTAGCAGAGATTCTATATGATTTTAACAGAACTAACCAAAATTTATCATTTGAAGTAGGAGAATAATGTGACATTAAGTTCCTAACATATCTTTTACACTGATTTGCATTGCAGAAACTTCAACTTGGCCTGATTTGTCATCCGCAATCAGTCTGCAACAAGAAGCCTTTGAACAAATGCAGCTCATGAGTCTACAACAATATACTATTCTGTTAAACAGATGCATTTAAACACCAGATAATGAGCCACCAAAGAGTCAAGCTTTCCACAATATCTTTCTGCTAACCAAATTGACATTTCATGACAGATTCTTTATCTTCCAGTTTTATCTTTCCATGTTAGCAATCAAAACATATGCCTCAAGATCACGATTGTTAGATATTCATCCTCACATCAGATCAACCCCTCTCATCTGTTTAACCCTGTAGCTGCTACCGACGTCTCCTCTGATAAGAGAACACAGACATAAGTCACTGAAAAATAAATGAACGGATTACGAAAGAAAAGTAGAACAATATTAGGAAAATGAAGATCAGGTATTGAAGTACTGGCTTACTACCTTAATTTGGGAAATTTAATATTTTGACTTAGCGCATTGGACGTCGAACTTGAACTTGGAGAGTGTCACATCCAGTGGTTTCTTCTATTTCTCTTTTGATATTCATAGCTGAAGCTCCAACAGAATCCCTGCACTGTTCCACATCAATAAGTTGCAGTGTTGGAATTTCCTCAAAGCACGAAGGGATCTCCTCCAGGTAGATACAATGCTTTATAAATAGCTTCTCAAGCACAGGAAAGGATTCCGCTGAAGCTTTCCACTCTCTAATATCCATGAAGTTTAATAATTTCAAGTATTTGAGTGCTTGGAACTCGACATCACTGACGTCCCAACAATCTTCCCCAAAAGTATCTCGTATTTCTAATTTTAGATTCTCCAGATTTTGCAATCTTGCAATATTTTGATATAACCCTTTGATTGGCAATTCGATTTGAATATGCAAGTACCTAATATTTGAAGGGAAGACAAACTTGCTAGCTGTTTCAACAAATTTCCAGTATCCACGATTGTAATTGATATATAGTTCAAGAGAATGAAGTCGAGTATGAACTTCCGGTACGGGAAACAATGGACAACTAGGTTCTTCTTGAATGTAGAGATTGAGTTCTTCAAGATTCGGAAATCTCCACCAGAACTTTGGATCCGTATCGTATATACTGCAAGAGCGAAATGTCCTCCAGTTCTCTAGCATTGTTGCTGAAGATTCTTCAAAAATTGCTCGGTCATCATCTTCCCATATAAAGGAAAAACAGAAAATATACAAATGCCTTAGCTTCGTCATTTCCCAGATAATTGAGGGCGATGATCGTACATATTTTCTTGAGACAACATTTAGAGTTTGAAGATCATGTAGGTGAGATACCCACTTGAAATCAAATTCTTCGACAGAAATTGCAAGGTACCTCAAGTGAGTTAGCGATTGCACTGCCATAACCCAAGAACTTGGCAACTTAATGTCCGACGAATGAAAGGCCTGGACGAATCTTAATTTAGCAAGTAAAGGTAAAGTAACTGATGGATCCCATGTGTTGCATTTTGGATGAGCAATGAACTCCAAAGGCTTATGCGGCCAATATTCAGAATGAATAAAGTCTTCAACCAAATCATCATGAATATAAATGCATAACCGCGATTTCTTGGAATACAAATGACGATAAGGATTATATGGCACTGTGAGCTGCATAAAATTTTCCTTCGCAAGTTTTCTACAGCAAAACTCACGCACTACATCATGAAGTGTGCAGCATTCAATGTCACCATTAATTCTCTTTTCAGAGATCATAACTAGGCTTCTATTAAGTAGATCATTCAAGCAAACTCTAGCTGCTTCCTCCATATTCTCTGTCTCGACATTGAGTACAAACTCTTCCGCCATCCACAACTTTAGCAAATCATATACTGGAATCTTAAAGTCTTCTGGAAACAATCCCATGTAAAGAAGGCAAGGCTTTAAGTGGTCTTCTAAATGGTCGTAACTTGATTGTATTACCTTTATACTCTGCTCATCTAAAGCATGGGAACTTAAGTCATCTGCAACCTCAAGCCACAAAGACTCCTGCCTTTCCATTTTTCCAATAATTCCAGCGATCAGGACAATTACAAGAGGCAAACCTTTGCAGTGTTGGGCAACTTTTAACCCTGCTCCCCGTAGATTCGGGGGGACAACTCTCGCCTTGAAATACTTTCTTCTGCAATAATTCCCAACTCTCCTCCAGTGTTAGAAATCTAAGAGAATAAGGAAAACTGCAGTGCTGGAGATGCTTAGCCACTTCTTCAATTCGAGTTGTTACCATTACTCTACTTCCATCATCACCTTTAGGGAAACATAATCCCAAATCTTCCCATGCATCAACTTCCCATATATCATCTAATACAATGAGGTATCTCCGGCCTTTTAGAGTTTTCTGCAACTTGTCAGCTATGTCAACATCCTCATCAATTTCGCTCTTATAACCTGTTACTTGTTTGAAAATCTCACCCAACAACTTTATCCTATTGTATGCTTGCGAAACAGAACACCAAGCTTTAACATCAAAATAATTAACAATAGAAGGATTATCGTACACTTTCCTGGCCAAAGTTGTTTTTCCGAGACCTGGCATTCCGAAGATTGAGATAACATCTAGCTCCTTTGTTCCTTGAATCAATTTCTTCATTATACTTTCTGCATCTTTCTCAAAACCCACAACTTCCTCCTCAACCGATGGAAAACTACGTCGGGTGGAATGCTCTGCAGAAGAAAGAGTTCCTTCTCCACTTGTCTCAACAACCTCCATCTCAATTGTTGAAAACTACCGCTAATTGGTGTCTTTCACGACAGTGTAAACTACAATCCAACTGCCTTAGAGTTAATAGCTCGGTCACCTTCCATAAAATAAATGAAAACTACATTAACTTGATGGGCCAAAATGCAATTCAAATTCAAATATACAATCGAATTTGGAGATTGAAAACAATGTAATTTTGAAAGAACTTAAGCTAATAATCTAAGTAAAATACATTAACTTTCACCTTATTTTCTACAAGTAAAATAAAAAGAAGAGGGTGTTGGATCATATGAGCAGGTTGAATTATGGCCCATCTTAACTCAACTCATTTTGACCTAAACAAACTTTGGAACTATTGGTTACAACTAATTATTGAATTGATCTATTTTGACACACCCAAATTCAAATAGATCTATTAGATAGAAAGTAGTTAACTTGGAGGGGAAAGCTAAAAATATAAGGGAAATCAAATACACTTTCTGGGAATATATCAGAATTTGGATAATAAAGTATAAAATTTAGCTACTTTTACTATCTTCTTTGTCGTGTTATTTCTTTGGAAAGATCCAAAATGGGTTGGTAGATGCAGTTAATAGATGCCATTGTCATTTTCAGAGGAAATGCCATTGTGGAAACTTAAAAAGAAATCTCACCTTCCATTATTGAGAGTGGCAATAAAGAGATATTAATTGCTCCGGTTTGATGCTTTTGGACTAGCTAGGGAATTGGAAATTCAGAATCAGAAAGAATAAGAAAGGATTAGGAGACGGTGGACTTCAATGGTGAAGAATGAAGAGTACAAACCGTTGATGTAGGAATAAAGGGCAACTCACTGTGCTAAACTGTCGTTATAGGCGGGATCCAGGGAAGCGCCCGACATGGCAACAACTTTAGAAGTGACGCCAAAATTTTGCATAGCATGTGAATAAAATAAATAAGTACATGTTAAATAATTCATCCTATACGTTAAGAAGGTATACTAAATAAAGTTTATGGTAATTACATAGTTCAAATAAGAAAAATATTAATACATAATTTTTAGTTGATTTGGAAGTACTAATTATAAGAAAAGCAACAATAACAACAACCCAACAACCCAGTATAATCCCACAAGTGGGGTCTGGGGAGGGTAATATGTACGCAGACCTTACCCCTAACCCGAGGGGCAGAGAGGCTGCTTCCAAGAGACCCTCGGCTCAAGAAAGCAACAAGAAACGATATATTAGTACTATTAATAGACTCAAAATCAAATAACATAAAATACATAACACAACATAAATAACAAAATAACAGCAACATAAAATATAGGAAATACAAACCTAACCTACAACCTTAATGCTCGACCTCTACAATTCCCTGTCAAGGGCCATGTCCTCAGTAATCCTAAGTCGCGCCATGTCCTGCCTGATCACCTCTCCCCAATACTTCTTAGGTCTCTCTCTACCTCTCCTCGTGCCCTCCACAGCCAGTTGCTCACACTTTCGCACCGGTGCATCAGTGCTCCTCCTCTGAATGTGCCCAAATAATCTGAGTCTAGCTTCCCGCATCTTGTCCTCCACGCGGGCCACACCCACCTTCTCTCAAATATCTTCATTCCTAATCTTATCCATCCTTGTATGCCCGCACATCTACCTCAACATCCTCATCTCTACTACTTCCATCTTCTGGATGTGTGAGTTCTTAACCGGCCAACACTCGGTCCCATACAATATGGCATGCCTAACCACTTCTCTATAAAACTTACCTTTTAGTAACGGTGGAACTTTCTTGTCACACAGGACTCCCGTCGCTAACCTCCCCCTATACGGTGTGTGACATCCTCGTCGATCTCCCCGATCCACTGTATAACTGACCCAAAGTACTTGAAACTACCCCTATTAGGGATGACTTGAGAGCCAAGCCTCACTTCCACTCCCGCTTCCGTCGGCTCGACCCCAAATTTGTACTCGAGGTATTCCGTCTTCGTCCGACTCAACCTGAAACCTTTAGACTCAAAGGCATGTCTCCAAACCTCTAGCTTTTCGTTGACGCCGCGTCGTGTCTCGTCAATTAGGACTATGTCATCAGCAAATAGCATGCACCATGGAACTTCCCCTTGAATATGATGTGCTACAACATCCATCACCAGGGCAAATAGGAAAGGGCTGAACGCAGACCCTTGGTGCAACCCCGTTACAACCGAAAAATGCTTAGAGTCTCCTCCTACTGTCCTAACCCGAGTCTTATCTCCATCATACATGTCCTTAATCACCCTAATGTAGGCAACCAGGACCCATTTAACCTCTAAGCAGCTCCATAAGACCTCCCTAGGAACCATGTCGTACGCTTTCTCTAGATCAATAAACACCATGTGGAGATCCTTCTTCTTATCCCTGTATTGTTCCACCATTCTCCTAATAAGATGGATAGCTTCTGTGGTAGATCGCCCTGGCATGAACCCGAACTAGTTTTCTGAAATAGACATCGTCCTTCGCACTCTCGTTTCTACCACTCTCTCCCAGACTTTCATGGTATGACTCAGTAATTTGATACCCCTATAGTTGTTACAACTCTGGATATCGCCTTTGTTATTATACAATGGAACCATTGTACTTCACCTCCACTCTTCCGGCATCCTATTAATCCTGAATATAACATTAAACACCCTAGTAAGCCATTCCAAGCCTGCTTTACCCACAGACCTCCAAAGTTCAACTGGAATTTCGTCTGGCCCGGTAGCTCTGCCCTTCTTCATCTTACGCATTGTCTCGATGAACTCATTGACCTCAATGTCCCTAAAATAACTTAATTTATGGGGGCTGTCGGCATTTCTCAATTCACCTAGTACAATATCCTGATCCCCTTATTCATTTAGAAGTCTATGGAAATAGGTCTGCCATCTCCTCTTAATCTGGTCATCCCCCATCAAAACTTTGCCGTCCTCACCTTTTATACACCTTACTTAGTCCAGATCCCGAGCCGTCCTCTCTCTCACCTTAGCAAGTCGGAATAACTTCTTCTTCTTACCTTTGTTCCCTAGTTCCTCATACAGACGAGCAAAAGATGTCGTCTTAGCCTCCGTTACTGCCATCTTCGCCTCCTTCCTAGCTACCTTATATCTCTCACTGTTTGCTCTCCTCTCCTCTTCGCCAGTGCTCCCTATTAACCACGAGTAAGCTGCCTTCTTTGCTTCCACTTTACCTTGGACAACTGCATTCCACCACCAATCTCTTTTGTGGCCACCGGTACGGCCCGAAGATATACCTAACACTTCTCTCGTTGCCGTCTTTATACAGTTCGTTGTCGTCGACCACATAGTATTTGCATCCCCACTACTTCTCCAAGCTCCCATCGTCGATAACCTTCCTTCCAACTCCTGAGTTTTATCCTTAGTCAAGGCGCCCCACCTAATCCTCAGGCGACCTCGTACTGACCTCGTCTTTCTCCTTATCATAATACCAATGTCCATCACCAAAAGCGTATGTTGCGTTGAAAGGGTCTCACCTGGGATAACATTGCAATCCTCGCACAACCTTCTGTCGCGTCTCCTGAGGAGGAGATAGTCAATTTGAGTCTTTGCCACCGAACTTTTGTAGGTAACCAAATGCTCCTCCTGCTTGGGAAAACTTGAGTTCGCAATCACTAGATCGAATGATTTTATATTAGTGAATTATGACACAAATAAGGAATGATTTTGTTGATTTTATATTCCTAAATATTATGAGGATATTTAAATTACAATTTTATCTAGCGTAAACTCTATTTTTAAAGGGTACAAAAGGTGAATGACATTTCAAAGGGTCTTCGTGCATTTAATATAGTATATACATATATAGATTATTGTCCAATTTTACTTCCCAACCCCCAAGAGTTAAATATAATAATTTTAATAGATTATTGACCCATTCCACCTTCCAATGTTCAAAGTTGCCGGCCTAATTGTCAAATATTCGTCACTTAATAAATAGACTTTGTAATAAATAGGGATCCTTTATTTAAGATCAAAACTAATGTCCTCCCCCTAAGAGAGAGAGGAGGGAATAAGTCTGAGTGTATTGGACTCTGCAACCTCCCCCAGGCCCTTCTCTATTATTTTATTGTGTATTTATCAGTTTATTTTTAAAGTTTGAAAAACTCTATTTATCAACATACGAAAAAAATCTAATCTTCTATGATTTTCAGTTATTTTATAACTTCAAAGTATAGAATACATTAGGAAGCTCGTGTTAGATGAATGAAGGTTTACGAGGGAAAAACTTTAAAAGATTAAAAATAAGAAGAAATCACGTGTTTCCATCTCCAGAGTTTTACGCTTCTATTTGCTCCCCCTCATGAGGTTTGTTTAACCGAAAAATATGTTTCTTGATCAAAATTTGAATTTAGAAAAAAACGGGTTATTAATAATCAAGTTTTACTTTACTTTCATGATGATATTTAAGAAAAATAATAAGAATGGCAAAAGAACTAATTGATGGTCAAATTGTAAAATCAAGACAGAAAATTTCGAGAAGGCAGGAAAGTAAAGAGTATATTTCAATAGTACTTGAGATCTGTCCTTACAAATAAAATTGTGCGTCCTTATATAGGAATGTATAATTGTAATGGGTTTTCTCACATAATTTGGGTTTATTATAGGCATTAATGATATTGATTTCCCATTATTTAGGATATCTATAACTGGCGTATTTATTGCTATAAACACCCTATAACTATTCCGATTCTCCTTCCTTATTTACTTTCGGTTCATGTACCTTTCCTTCTTTTTATTCTTTATTCATTCTATCCTCGTCTATTTTTTATCAACTGTTAGGCCTGGTTCTCTTCTTCGTATCGTCTCGTGGGTGTTTCTCCCTCTGCCTTCTTTTCTCAATTAATTCTATCAATTGAGATTGCCACTTGTTGCTATATCACTGTTCCACATGTCATACTATGTTAGCATCCCAATATTCCACATGTAACGCCATTTCACCACCAATATAGATAGTCCCCCCGCTTTCTGAATATTCGGGAAGTGAAAAGTTTTTATGCGGAAATTCTCTACTGTAATTTTTCGAATACAATTATGCCTTTAGAACTGATGTGACACATATCATATCAATTTAATGATCATGCCACGTGGCTTCTTTCGATTGGTTCTGCAATTCCACGATGCTTTTTAGGTTTTTTTTGCAACCATATCAGTCACGAAATGTCGGTTCTATTGGGACGCTTCATAATGACCTAATGGTCGTATCTTCTTATAAATACTCCACTCTTTTTAATTTCTTGAAGCCTTTCTTCTTTCATATTCACCTCCGTCTTCTTGTTTTACATTCTTCTGCAATTTTCATGTTCTTCTTTGGACAATCATGTCTTCCCCGGATCCCTATAAAGTTATAATTCTTGACGAGTTTGTTTCTTCTAATGCTCCCACTAGAAGTAGAAGGGGCGGTAGGCTGTGTAGTCTTGGTTCTATGTCTAACTGTGGTTCCTCTTCTCAAAGTAGTACTATAATCCGTCTTTCTCTAGACCTAGGGCTCCTATAACCCTTAGATCTTCTTTACAAAATAGAGATTCAGCTAAAGTGATGCGTGAACCCACAATTGCAGAAATTGTTCCTTAAGAATTCCTTTGTAACTGATCGTGAATCTATAAGAAGCCAAGTTTCTTCCATAGCTTCCCTCAATCGTGCTGATCTTTACCCAAGTTTGATTACTACTGGTCTTCTTTCTCTTGTTCGAAGAGAATGTTATTGGAAACCTAATTTCCCAATTTTAGTTCCCGGTACCAACGAGAGAATTCCTTCTTACTATGATGGTTTTTCTTTCGTCTATACTTACCCGTTCACTCTAGGGTTCAAACCCCCTATTGACCCAATGATCCTTGAGTTTTGTCGTTACTTCAACGTATGTCTTGGCCAGATTGGCCCAATAGTATGGAGAGCTATTGCATGCCTTCGTTATTTGGAAGAATTGGTTTTCGTGCCTTTTACTTTTCGGCACTTGCTTAACTTATACTCCCCTAAGCTGTTTAGTGAAGGTGTTTTTTCTCTCGTGGCTAAAAGTAAGAGAGTTTTGGTTAGCCCTAAAGATGATCGGGATAGTGGCTGGTATGCTCAGTTTCTTGCTATTCTTACTAGTGGGTTAGTGGGCGAAGAAAACATGTCTTTCCCAGAGAAATAAAATTTTGCACGTAAGTTTCTCTCTTTTGTTTTTATAATGTCTCAAAAGACTTTATTATTATAAAATACCCAACCTTTCAATATCCATGGAAGTTTTTGATGAAATTTCTATCTTTCGTGCTTGGGTAGAAAAGATGTTTGTTGCGCCTATAGAGAAGAGGTCCTGGAAATACCTTTCCCAAAAATTAGGCTGGAAAGTAAAGATGCACGGTAATTTTTACCTTTATTGTTTCTTCCTTTATCTCACTTTTTTATTTAGATTTCACATCTTTCTCCTTTTTGCTAAGGTTTTCCGTTCGTGATATTAGTCCCGCATCTGTTCTCTCTACCAGACTTTCCATGGGTCTTGCTCAAGAAAGAATTTTAAATGCTTCTTTTTCTAAAAGGAAAACTGATGGAGCCCCTGGCTCCGAGGGTGAAGAAGAGCTAGAGGAGGGTTTCTTAGTTTGAAGACCTCGAGTAAGGAAACGCGTAATTTTCGAGGATGAAGATACTCCTTCTCATGACCCTCCTTCGAGCTCACTCCCCTTTAGACTTTTGGATGAGCCAGAGAATGCTCCTTTCACTGTTTCTGATGATGATGTTGTTGACCCTCCCCCAATTTCTTTTGATAGTTTGTTTGCGCATGGCTTTGAAGCTCTAGGGCCTATTTATGAAGAAATTCCCTTTTCTACTCTTCCAACTTCGGGTTCCATTACTCCTCTCGTGTCTTTATCTGTTGCTCCTCTTACTGCTCCTCTCATAGCTCCGTCCAGCTCATCTGCTATTTATGTGGTTGCTTCTCATATATTGACTGGGCTCTCCAACATCGGATTGACAATGAAAAGAATTGTTGTGGATGTCGTGAAGATGGAAGTTTACTAAAGAAATCAGGTCAAGCTGATGTGTGGTTAAAGCCTTGATTGGACTCGTAGAGATGAAGAAGTTAGAAAGTCATAACTCCCTGACTTGGATGAATGATATCGTTCATTATTCTTTGAAGGTAACGTCTTAATTATACTTCCTTTCCTTTCCTTTTTCTTATTCACGAACCTTTCTGTTTCTTCGCAGATCAACTTGATTAGCACTGAACTTATGAAAAGGATTTCTTAAGCAGAGTAGCAAGCAGTAGACTTTTGCACTGAAGCTGATAACTGAAAAGGTCAATTCGAAGGTCTTTAATTGGAGAAAGAAGTTCTGGCGGAAGAAAAAAATGCCTTAGAGCAACAAATGAAGATGGTTGATACTGAATTAGCAGTTGAAAAGGTTTCTTCTAGCCAAGTTGGAAAAGACAAGGACATACTTGAATCCTCCTTTGCTGAACAACTTTCCAAGGCGACTGAAGAGATAAGGAGTTTAAGGGAACTCCTTAATCAAAAAGAGGTGTATGCGGGAGAACTAGTTCAAATACTTACTCAAGCTCAAGAAGATCCCTGTGCCTCTACTGATAAGATTAAGTTCTTGGAAATTTTTTTTTGCTCCTTTAAAGATAGCTTATGATGCCTCTGAAGTAGAAAAATAAGAGATGAGAACTGAAATGGATCAATGGGAGAAGAACTACGAGATTCTCGAGGATAAATTGTCATTACATGTGATCGGTCCTTTTTAAACACTCGCCTCGAGACTCTAATGGAAGCCAACCAGGAACGTTTTGACCTAATGCTGATTATTGTTAAAGCTGAAGAAACAATTGATAAAACTCAGCAACGTCAAAGCTTTTCTTCGACTGAAAACGAAGGTCCCGCAGGTGATGGAAATGGACTTGTTCCTAGTGAAGCTAATGTCCAAGCCTCTTCTTCTCAAGATGACCATTCTACTTTCATTATTGATGCTCCCACAAATGATTCCCCTTAGTTTTTTCTTGTTTTCATGTTTATTCAGCTTTTGGGAGGTTTATTTTTTTTTTTTGGAAGATTGTTTTTTGGTTACCCCTATCTTCTTTTGGGGTTCAATGACAAGTAAGTACTTCTGTTTTTCCCAAATATGTGTTTTGGTTACTTTAACCGCTTATTTCGATATTTGAGCTTTGGTTTTGCTCTTTGATATTTTAACTTGCATTTAGAAATGCTTTAATAATCTGTGAATTTTATAAACACAAATTTTTATAATAGAGGGCCCTTTTATATAAGCGACACTGATCAAGATGACGTCTCATCTTCATTTTGGTGTAAATATATGAAAGATGAAATAGAAAAAAGGAAATAATTTGAAGAAGTTTCATGGTTTGAACTTTCAAATAAATTTCATATATGATTTTCGCACATTACTTTCACAACTGCTTTCATTGTAGCAGATTTATAGATACAAAATCGGGTTTGTTATCCCGTGACTAACAAAAAATCGGATTTATTATATCGTTACTATTTTTTTCCGTCAACCTAAAAACTTGTAGGATCTTGGAGTGTATCTTGAGTCCTCTTTGCGAGTTCACACCTTCTCAAGGTTGCTTCAAGGTTTTTGATTCAGGCTTGATTTTGGACTCCTAGGCTTGAGTCTCTTAGCTTATTTGCCCATACGTATAGTTCCCCAGTGTCAGAGCTTTGAAGTATGAAATCTCGAACACTGGATTGTTCCTTTCTTTTGGTCCATTTCCTGAAAAGGAAAATACACACGGGACTCAGAGGTATATATTTAGACGGTGACTACTTAACCCCTTTTTTCCAACAGAAAGGTTGTAACCTAGACCATGAATAATTCAGTATTCTGCGTGTCTTTCAAGTCTAATATCATCATTTGGTACGGGCTAGCTTTTTTTCAATCATCTAAAACTGTTAGTAAAATTCAAAAGAATAAAATAAAATTATATTTGAGTGATACCTGATCGCGGGTACTTCCTTTGCCTAAAAATAATATTTCTTTAAATGAACAACGTTCCAATGTGATGGTCGTATACTGCCATTCATTTTTTCCAATTCATACGCCCCTTTTCCAGCGATGCTTTGTACCCTATAAGGGCCTTTCCAATTTTGACTTAATTTGCCTGCATTAGCCGTTTTCGTTGACCGAAATACCTTTTTTAGGATGAAGTCCCAAATCTTTAAGTACCTCAGGTTTGCTTTTCTATTGTAATATCGTTTAATCATCTGCTTTTGAGCTGGCATCCTTATTAGTACAGTTTCCCTCCTTTGCTCTAATAAATCCAGACTTGCCTGCCTTTCTTCTTCATTTGCTTCCTCAGTAGCATGTGTGTATCTCATGCTTGGTTCACCTATTTCAACTAGAATTAGGGCTTCTGTGCCATAGACGAGCGAAAATGGAGTCTCGCCCGTACTTGTTTTTGTTGTTGTTTAATAATCCCATAATACTCCTGGTAACACTTTTGGCCAAATTCCCTTTGACTCCTCTAATCTTTTCTTCAAGCTATTAATAATAACTTTGTTTGTTGCCTCAGTTTTCCCATTATCTACGGGATGGTAAGGCGTGGATGTAATCCTTTTAATCTTCCAGCTCTGAAAGAACTCTATGATTTTTGTGCCTATGAATTACGGGCCATTGTCGCACACAATTTCCTTTGGAACTCCAAAACGATAGATAATATTTCGCCAAATAAAGTCCCTGACTTCTTTTTCTTGCACCTGTTTGACAGCTCCTGCTTCTACCCATTTTGAAAAATAATCTGTTAAAACTAATAGAAATCGTACCTTTCCTTTGGCTTGAGGTGACAGACCTACGATATCCATTCCCCACTTCATGAAAGGCCATGGAGAGATAACTGAATGTAACAATTCTGCTGGTCGATGCATGTTGTTGGCATATCATTGACATTTATCGTGCTTGGCTACAAAGTTTTCTACTTCTTCTTCCATGTTTGGCCAATAGTATCCTGCTCTTATTAAAGTCTTCACCAATAATCTTCCCCCAGCATGATTGCCACAATGACTTTCGTGTACTTCCCTCGTTACAAATTCTGTTTGTGAAGGACCAAGGCACCATGCTAAAAGTTCACTGAACATCTTTCGGTATAAGTTTCCACGAATTAAGCAATACCCTGCAGCTTTTTGGTGGAGTACTTGTGACTTCATCTTGTCTTCGGGCAAGATTCCATACTGCAAAAAATTGACAAACTCGTTCCTCCAATCCTAACTTAAATTATTAAAATTTCGTCGTTCTTGTCTTGATCGAGTGCCGAATGAAATAAATGTATCACAGTAGCCTTTTCTGCATTTGTTACTTCCGGAACAGACGAGAGATTGGCCAATGCATTTGCCTTGCATTCTCCTCACTGGGTATTTGAACAGCTTTCCATGATTTAAATTGTCTGACTAGTTCCCGTACCTTTTTCCAGATATTGTTGCATTTGTGCCTCTCTTACTATGTAAATCCCCTGCATTTGGTTAACTATTACCTGCGAATCACTTTTGATTATAATCTGTTCTATTCCAAGTTCCCGTGCTAATTCTAGACCTGCATTCACAGCTTCGTACTCTGCTTCAGTATTAGTGATAGGATAACATTATATTGCTTGTCTTATAATTTCCTCTGATGGTAGAATTAGGACAATACCTAACCCCATTCATTTTACATTCCAGAAACTATCACTAAATAAATTCCAAGTCCCCGGATTAGATCCGGTAAATACATGTAATTCCTTTTCTGCTTCAGGAACTAAATTCTTGCTAAAATCTACTAAAACTTGCGATCTATTGCAGTTCTGGGCTGGTATATGATATCATGCTCACTGAGTTCTATTACCACTTAGCTAATTTATCGGATAATTCTTGCTTATGCAATATATTTTTCAGGGAGAAAGCATGTATTATAGAGATAAGATGACATTGAAAATAAGGTCTCAATTTTCTAGATGCCATAATTAGTGCTAAAACATGTTTTCTAGACAAGGCTATCGTGTTTCAGCATCTAACAAAGATTTACTAGCATAATATATTGGATATTGTTGACCTCTATCCTCTCATACAAGTACCGCACTTACCGCCATTTTTGACACAGCAAGGTAGATAAGCAGTCTTTCCCTGTCTTTCGGTTTGGCTAGAAACGACGAATTTGATAGATACAATTTTAAGACCTTGAGGGCTTGTTGGCATTCATCTGTCCATTCAAATTGATTTTACTTTTTCAATACTGAAAAGAATTTAAAACTCTCTTTTGACGATTTTGAAATAAATCTCCCCAATGATGTTATTCTTCATGTTAATCTCTACACTTTCTTTTTACTTGTGAGTACATCATGAATTTACGCAGTAGCTTTGATTTGTGCTGGATTTACTTCAATTCCCCTATTAGAAACAAGAAGGCATAAAAACTTACCTGAAGATATGCCACAAGCGCATTTTTCTGGATTTAGCTTCATATTGTACTTGCGGAGAATCTGAAAAGTGTTCGACAAATGCTGGAAATGATCTCCTGCGTGTGCCAATTTGACTGGCATATAATCAATGTAGACTTCCATAGTCGTTCACAGATGTTCTTGAAACATTTTAGTTACCAATCTTTGGTATGTGGCTCTAGTATTTTTAGACCTAAAGGCATGACTTTGTAATAGTAAGTACCCCTAGCTGTGATAAAGTAAGTTTTTTCTTCATTTATAGGGTCCATCTTTATCTGCTTATATCCTGAATATGCATCTAAAAAACATAAAAACTCATGTCCTGAAGTAAAATCAATTAGTTTATCTATAGGACAAACTTTATTTAAGTCAGTATAATCTACTCAAACTCGCCATTTTTCATTTTTTTTGTACTACTACCGTATTAGCTAGCCAAATAGGATATTTTACCTATCGTATTGACCAAATTTTTCAAAAGTTTTTCTACCTCATCCTGGATCACCTAATTTTTGAAGGATCCATGCTTCCTTTTCTTCTACTTGCCAGGTGGATATGATGGGTCCTCATTCAATTGTAATTCACCGCCTCCGGGGTATACCTGTCGTATCTGAACATGATCAAGCAAAGCAATCTGAGTTAGCTTTTAAAAATTCAATTAATTCATCTTTCATTTATGTACTCAGATTTACACCGATGTAAACTTTTCTATCCTGCCATTATTTGAATAGCACTACCGCTTCGAGTTATTCAGTAGTTGTCTTAATATTTTCATTTTCTTTTGGTTCTTGAATAACATCAGGTCTCGAATCAATGTTAGTTTGTGCTGGAATGCTTTCAGTTGAGGTTTGTATTCCAACATCCTCAACTGAACTCTGTAACTGTTATTTCTTGCCTTCTACCTCGTTTACCGTGCTGGTAGCAACTACATAATGATACTACTCGAAGCTTATTGATCTTCAAATGTGAAGGAAATTTGATAACTTGATGCAATGTGGACGGTAAAACATCCATATCGTGAATCCAGGGTCTTCCCGAGATTATATTATATGCCATGTCTGCATCTATCACTTGAAACTTTGTATCCTTTATAACTCATTCTGCAAATGTAGCTAGCACTATTTCTCCTTTCATGGCGACACTTGAATTATCAAACCCGGAAGAGTCCATGCCTTTGGTATCACCTTGTCGTTAGCTTGCATTTCATCCACCACTCTTAGTAAAATGATATTCATGGGGCTATCTGAGTCAAACAAAACTCATTTTATGTTAATATCGTGTACAAATAAGGATATTACCAGTGCGTCATTGTGAGGAATCATCAAGTTGTCACATCCTCACCATCAAATGTTATATTGTCTCCTTCCAAGGTGTGACGTATTCGTTTCCCATGAGTGACTGTGACTTTTGACGTCTTCTTTGTTGTTGTATAAGTCACACCATTGACCTCATCTCCTCCCGTTATTACTGTTAATACTCAATTTTTCCCTCATATCTCTCAACTACACGTATACCTTCAAAGTAGTGCATGAGCATCACCAAGTATTTTTCGATAATTTTTTATAATTTTAAAAGGCTTTTCATCAATTTATTCTTGGATTTTTATATAGATAATTATTAATTGCATCACATATAATTTTATAATGATTCATTATTTATTTTTTCATCATTTGTATCCATATTAAGCTTTAAATAATTTTTATATATACTTATTTTGCATCCTTAGGCTAAAATTGTATATTTTTGCAATAATATCTCATATATATATATATATATATATATATATATATATATATATATATATATATTTCATGATTTAGAAAGAATATCATTTCATGGCCTACGAATCCCTTATCTCATGATTCATGGCCCGGGACGTCATAGTCTAAGGACATCATCCTCACCGTCCAAAGACAATCTTCATGGTCCAAAGGAAACTAGCATCATGTTTAAATTCTCACAATAATCCATATATATATTAGCACACATTGTGTTTTAAGTTTGTAGATAATTCAGAAGTAAACCGTTCTTTAAACAGGAGCAACCTTCGCTCTGGTTTCCGCTCATACCATTCACACCTGCCACTATTTCAAATGTAACCAACTTCCATCAATTACTCGCCTTGATTCCATGACTGTTCGAATATATGCCTTGTGATACATCCATTACATTTCAGATCCACATTCATAACTCCGCGTAAATTCATCTGACACTATCCTTCCCAAAAGAACTTTTCCGAAACATACGACTATTCCTATAAAAATTCCATCAGTTTCATTCATCGTTGTGGTTCAGAACTACACACGGCTTGATTCGTTTAAAACCACGAATATGTAGGTAGCTTAGAGACCAGGGTGCGGCCTATATTTTTCAAAATGCCCCATTAGGTCAAAATCGATCATTTCTTTACCTAACAACTCTTTCATCCTTCCCGGGTAAAGAGAGGCACCTGTGGATACCCAATGTTTTCCTTATATCTCTCAAATACACGTATATACCTTCAAAATAGTGCATGAGCATCACCAAGTAGTTTCCCATAATTTTTAAAGGTTTTTAATCAATTTATTCATGCATTTTTATATAAATAATTATTAATTGCATCACAAATAATTTTATAATAATTTATTATTTAATTTTTCATCATTTATATCCATATTAATCTTAAAATATTTTTATATATGCTTATTTTGCATTCTTAGGCTAAAATTACATATTTTTGCAATAATAGCCCATATATATGCATAATTACATTATTTACACAAAAATAATACCTTTTTATATTTTTATAATATTAATTTCATGCACAAGTTATATTTTTGTTATCTATTAATTATTTTTTATAAATTATTTATTTGTTAAATTGGGTATTTAAAATATAGCCCTGTAAAACCCCAATTTCGGACCTAGCCCAATTACCTACACTACCCAATTACTCCATCCCAATACACCATCCCACATCAAACACCCAATACCCATACCCACACCCATTTAAAACCCCAAACCAATTTCCTTTTTAATTCACAACCCTTGATCTCTGAAGATCAACGACTCATATCATCTCATCCCTTTTAATTATACCCATCCGCCCACCTTAATCATTTTACCCCAACACGCCGTCTTTATACACTCCCTCTCCTTTATTTTATTCCTCTCAAAACCATATCACCGTGAGGCAAACCTCCCTGATTCTAAACCCAAAAATGGAATCCCTTCTCCGTACTGGCTACCCGATTTGGGTATTTCCTAATGGCTTGCCTAAAATGCCAAGCAGATCTTAAGTGATTCGAACCAAAGCTGGTTCAAATCTTTGACCTCTTTAAATCCGTGTTCGTTATTGTTTCTTTATGGTATGAATCTATGAGATTCTTTACAATTTTCTTCTTACCCTAAAACTAGGGTTCAGATTTTCTAGATCTAATCTGGTTCTTGATTTAATCTTTCCATCTATATATCTGTATGCATCTTATTATAACTCTCTTCATTAATTTCTGAGTGATTTTTACTTACCCTAAATTCGGGACTTCTGATTATATGAGATCAAACCAAATTTGTTTGATTCTTTAATTATTGAGTTAAAATCTCTGTCTATATGCCTCTATCCATCTCTTTGCTTGTTATTATTGCCGATCTTTTATATTTTACCGAAAACTAGGGTTTGAGACTTTTACTCTTTCCTTTCTCGTATGGTACTAATATTTTCCTTATTTCGTTCAATCTACCATGTTTCCTTTATTCCTTGACCTAATTTTGCCTTGATACTGATTGTTAATTGATTCCGTATGATATTTTTCTTATTCTAAGTGTTACTCTCCCAATTACACGCTCTTATGCTCTGTTAACTTACTGAACTCTATACAATTGATTCTGGGTTTGATTTCATTCCTTATTTATGTATGTTAAATCTCTTCCATTATTTGTTTGCCTAATTGAATACTCTTTAAACCCTTTCTCTTCTCTCCCTTTGAAAAAGACTCGAACTCTATAGACTCTTACTAAAATTTAAAGTTTTCGGTGCTATACTTTCTCTGTTCTCTCGCTTACTACTAGTCTTGGCCAGCTGAAAGCCAAGGCCAAACATTCTAGACTCTCAACTTTGTGGTATTATTCTGGTTTTGCTCGCTTAACTGGTGAGTGACTATCCTTTGTCATACCATTTTTATGTGTTCCTGATATGTGTTTATAATCCAGCATGTCTAAAATCCCTCTCTAAGCATGATTTTGCATGTCTACATGCTTTTCTTTTAATCCTATAATTAACACTGTTAATTTAGATTAGTTGTTTTGAATAATATGAATCCTCCTAAGAAGATATGCTCAATCTGCCTCATGTATGTTTTGAACCTATTCTGAATTTGAGAACCTTCAGGACAATGTTAGAAGGTTAAGTAATCAATCAGTCTTAAGCCTTTGAACTTGTAGTATCACTAGGCCTTTTGTTCTGTCATTTATATGTTTGATAATATTCTTTCTAACATGTCTAAAATTCATGTTAGTGTTCTTATTGTTTGGTTGTCCTAAATACTAGCATTGAATACATAGCTTAACTAGACAGTTAACCAGACTTCAACTCATTTGAACTGTGTATTTGAGCTTGAACCTTGCTTGTTTTCTGGGAGCAATTCGGCCTACAAGTTCCATTTATTAAACTTTGTTTTCTTCTGAAATCAAAACTGTTTAAATCTATCTATCTTTATATGTTGTGCTCTATTAAAATTTTCCACTCTTAGTCCCTTAGGTTCTATCCTCAACCACCCTAGTGTGAGCGCTGCTCAGAGTCCATGTGAGACTACTGTGAACTCTGATGCACTAGAGTTGGTTCCTAATCTCTTTTAAAACATTCTTGAGTGAGTGGTTCTGGTGTGAGCATTGCCTTAGGTCCCTGAGGCCCTTGGGAACTTTGACACATTGGAAATTTGGTTCTACATGTGTTATGGATGAGACATTGGTATTTGGCTATGCTATACCTATGAATAGAGCCTCAAAGTTGATTGGTTTGAAGGCCTGGTTCCCAGGTTCATTTGGTCCTAATGAAGGCTCCCTATAGTTTACTTGTAATAAACAGATTCTGGTGTATTTAGTAAAATCCAGGGGGGGAAGGGGGATTTCTTATTTCCTTTTGTTAAACTTGGCAGAAATCTTGCCTACAGGGATTGATATATGCTATTAATTATGCTCATTTGTCAAAGCTGTTAAGCTCTGCGATGTGTTTAGAAACCCTACGTATATGACTTTCATTGGTGATGTCAATTCTGCTTAAACTTGTATAAGTTTTATATGGTATGTACATTAGAAATACTTCTTATAGAATGCATCAATATATGTTAGCAATCATGCCTATAGGACCCCAATGTTTGATTCAATTCTCTGATGGTAATGTGTACAATTTCTGCCCTTGTGCTGCTTGATAGATATCATGCCTATATGATTTAAATCAATTCAGTAATAGATATCATGCCTATAATATTTAAGCCAATTCAATAATAGATATCATACCTATGGGATTGAAATTAGTTTCAAACCTAGAGATCATGCTTATAGGATTAAAATCAATTCAGTAATAGATATCATGCCTATAGAATTTAAATCAGTAATAGATATCATGCCTATAGTATTGAAATCAGTTTCAAACCTAGAGATCATATTTATAGGATTTAAGTCGGTTCAGTAATTAGAAATCATGCCTATATGAGTTAAGAGAAATACAAGGCTATGAAACATGTCTATGAAGCTAAAATCAGTGTGCATCTAGAAAGCATACTCATAGGGCTAAAACTATTTCAACATTAGATATCATGCGTATAGGATTTTACTAATTGGGTCTGAATACAATCGCCGCTGTCAATCACTTAGACAATATGCCTATAAGACTTAATAAGAATTCTGGATTTGTAACTGTAATTTACCGCTATCCATCACTACATGAAATACCCAGATAAAATCAATAGGCAAAATAATAGGCCTTAACACTTGTATTAATGAAAATGATTCTGTATAACACTGTTCGCTTATTCCTCGCATAGATATCCTACCTATAGGATTTTAAGATCGATAAAGATTATCAATTAATTGCATGCATTTGCTATTTATGTGCAGAGGTTAACATGAGCCCCTATTTTCCTTGTTTTTACAAGTCCTAATATGTTTTGTTTGTCACCTATTCTTTTACATTTTGAGCAACCTAGGCTTAGTCTTGAACTATCCCAAATAGAGGTCCTAATAACTCCAGGGCCATAGGTAAGGGATAGGTAGTGCACAGATATGAATCGAACTAGAATCAATTATATCACTTTAGGTAACAACTTAAAGATAGTAATCTGGTAGCAGGAGATGATAGTTTGTGTCCGTTGAATAATATGAGTAACACCCCGACTTGAGGGAGTTATGAAGTATTATTGATGTTGCATGGAGTGATCCTTTAGGCTAACAAAAATTAGGAACCCCATCCCTATTAAATAACCCTCTCGCTTCTTTATTAGACTAATTCATAATTGAGTTTGGCTAGGACCCACCATTGTCAACCTCAAGGAGTGCCTAACACCTTCCCCTCAAGGTAATTTTGAGCCATTGCCCGATCTCTGGTGATGCAAACTGGTATGATATGATTTATTTGCTCTAAGTGACCTAACTCACCTTAATCTATTAGGTGGTGAGTCTAACCAATTCCTTTTTCCCTACGCTCTCTCAAAGGAGTCATCAAATGTCGAAACCTGATTTGGCGAAAAAAATGGGGTGCGACAATTACGTTGACTGTTCTTTTTGGAGATGCGGGTTTTGTGTGTTATTTCCTATTCTTCATATATGATTTCTTACCTTTCAAATTGAATAGGTCAGTTAGATAACCTTGCTTTAACAAATCCTCAACCTCTCCTTGTAGTAACCTGCAATATGTTATTCTATGGTCGTGATCGTTGTCAAATTCACACTAGTGATCTGGATTTCTTTTTCTTGGGTATAACCTCATTTATTTAGGCCACCGTACCTTATCTCTCATACCTTTTAAAACAACCACCAACTCGGAGGTACTGACATCAAAACTATAGTCTCCGATTCTCGCATGTGTGTTGGAATTGTCTCCTTGTGCATCTTGTTCCTTTCTGAATCTAGAGGAAGAACATGCTTCTTGTTGTCTTGACCTCAATTAATATCATAAGTTTTCTTGTTTGGACCGAGAATCTCGACCCGTAAGACCCATATAAGGCTCATACCTGTTTTTCACAGTCCTTTTTTTCCTGATTCTGAGCGTCTTGACCCTGATCTTTCGTCAAACCTTGGTTGTGCAACCATGTCTTCCTCTATCAAGTATCGTGGTAACATCATCCTCTCCGGTTGGAATTTATCCATAAACTCTCTGAGTAGCTCTATATTCCCTTTTTCAACTTTTTGAGCCCCCGAATGTGCTTTTATAAATGAATCTGCAAGCTCTTTGAAAGAATCAATAGAATTTTTAGGTAAGAGAGAATACCACGTTAATGCTCCTTTCATGAGTGTTTCACCAATTTTTACCAAAACTGATTCGAGTTCTTGCTTGGTTAAATTGTTGCCTTTCACGCCAGTTGTAAATGCGGTCACGTGATCTCGTGGGTCAGTTTTTCTATCATATTTTGGAATATCAGGCATTTTAAACTTCTTAGGAATCGGCAGAGGTGCTGCACTTGGCTTCCAGACTGTTATGAATATTTATCAGTAGCTACTACTTTAAGCACGGGAGGTATGCATGTTATTTATTCTATGCGATTATTTTGCTCTTTCAACTGTTTTGGCAAAGTTGGTACCAAACTTTGTAAATCGGAATCATTTGGTGTTCCTGACCTTCTATCACGAGATTCACTAGGAGTTCCTCTGCTTCCAGAATTGGTAAGCCCCGAGCGTGGGTGTTCTATGGCTGCGGTATTGTTTGGAGGAGGAGTTGGTGCTGCAGTTGGCAATTCCCTAACAAAGGCTTGAAGAGCGTTGTTCACGTGTTATGCGATTAATTGTTTTAAAGCTTCTTGTTCGAAAGTGTACTCATCCCCATGATGATCATCCGTGTGTGATGTTGATCTTTCAGGTGTCCCTTTTCGGGACTATCGAGGAGATTCTTGTGGTGAAGGGATGGGTGGAGTTCCTCCCTCCTGTGAATTTACCTGGTTATGTTCATTGACAGTTGATATGATTGGTTGTCAGAAAGAAAATTTGGAAAGTGAAAATATTATTAGATTTCCGTCAACGAAACTAATTTGTTTAACCAAATAATATGTTTCTTGAACAAAATCTGAATTTAGAAGAAAACGGGTGACTGATAACCAAGTTTTACTTTACTTTCACGATGATATTGAATGAAAATAATAATAATGGCAAAAGAACTAATTGATGGTCAAATTGTAAAATCAAGACAAAGAATTTCGAGAAGGCAGGAGAGTAAACAATATATTTCAATAGTGCTTGAGATCTGTCATTACAAATAAAATTATGTGTCTTATATAGGAATGTACAATTGTAACTATTTTTTTTTTACATAATTTGGGTTTATTATGGGCATTAATAATATTGATTGCCCATTATCTAGGATATCTATAACTGGCATATTTATTGCTATAAATACCCTATAACTATTCCGATTCTCCTTCCTTATTTACTTCCGGTTCATGTATCTTTCCTTCTTTTTGTTCTTTATTCATTTTGTCCTCGTTTATTCTTTGTCAACTGTTAGGCCTGGTTCTCTTCTTCGTATTGTCTCGTCGGTGTTTCTCTCCGTGCTTTCTTTTCTCAATTAATTCTATCAATTGAAAGTGCCACTAGTCTCTATATCACTGTTCCACGTATCATGCTATGTCACCATCCCAATATTCCACAGGTAACGCTATTTTACTACCAATACAAGTTTCCCCCATATACCAACAATACAATATAATTTGTCACTGAAGAGGCAAATTACACAAAGA
Source organism: Nicotiana glauca (assembly GCA_026770625.1). Classification (NCBI taxonomy): domain Eukaryota; kingdom Viridiplantae; phylum Streptophyta; class Magnoliopsida; order Solanales; family Solanaceae; genus Nicotiana; species Nicotiana glauca. Next base: position 70,393 of record MU689215.1, on the reverse strand, counting down.
ACTACTCACATCTCTCCTTCTAATCCTGATGTACAATGGAAATTGAATAAACTTGGAGTAGCGACCGAAAAATAATTCTCCACTTGCAGATTTTTAAATGGGTTGCCAAATGTCAGCTTAGAGCTAATAAATTGTTGGTGGTGCTTAAATTAGGAATATGGTAAGACTTGGTTTTAAGCAATAATTGAGAGTTGGAGTCTTAACTTAAAATAATTTATTCTAGATCTAAACGTAGGAAAAGAGTGAGAAATTAAACGTGCACACTCATGTATGAATCGTGAATCGTGATATCACAAAGCTGACCTCGACTATTCAAATTTAACTCGAAAGAAAATTTTAAAGAGAAACTTTCTGAAACTACTATATTTTAGTGGTTATTAGTTAGTTGTAGCTATCATTTACTATATTATTTCCTATAGCTATATTTTTAAAATTTTAAAGTATATTTGATGTAAGCTACTTTATTTATGAATACAATAGCATTTCTAGGTGTGAAACAAGGGATTACAGCTAGACAAATTTTTGTATTCGAGTGTATTCGACTGTATTCATGGCGTGAAACATGTGATTACAACTGGACAGATTATTGTATTCGATTGTATTCACGGCGTGAAATAAGATATTATACTGTCTTTAAACGGAAAGTGAATCAATTTGGGGTGTGCATTTGAATCAGTTTATCGATAAATCAAATCGATTATTTGTTATCGGTTTATCGATGTATCGATTTCGGTTTATCGAGTTATCGATTTCGATTTCGATTTTGTCCTCTTCGGTTATCGATTTATCGATAAACCAATAAGATATACTAAAAAATAAATTTTTTTAATTTGTTTTTTTATGTGCGGGCATACAAGGATGGATAAGATTATGAATGAAGATATTCGTGAGAAGGTGGGTGTGGCCCCCATGGAGGACAAGATGCGGGAAGCAAGACTCAAATGGTTCGGGCACATTCAGAGGAGGAGCACTGACGCACCGGTGAGAAGGTATGAACGGCTGGCTGTGGTGGGCACGAGGAGAGGTAGAGGGAGACCTAAGAAGTATTCGGGAGAGGTGATCAGGCAGGACATGGCGCGAATTAGGATTACTGAGGACATGACCCTTGACAGGGAATTATGGAGGTCGAGCATTAAGGTTGTAGGTTAGGGGGAAGTTGTGGATATTTCTACAACGCATTAGAGTGAGACTAGCCAGTTAGGAGCTAGTCTTAGGATGCTACTGATCAGCTACTGATGTAGGGCTTTATCTGTTGGATATTAGTATACCCTCCATCTTTTTCGTATTTCTTATATTGCTGTTATTTTGTTATTTTATGTTATGTTATATATTTTATATTATTTTATGTTAATTTTTTATGAGTCTATTGATAGTACTAACATATCATCTCTTGTTGCTTTCTTGAGCCGAGGGTCTCCTGGAAACAACCTCTCTGCCCCTCGGGGTAGGGGTAAGGTCTGCGTACATATTACCCTCCCCAGACCCCATTTGTGGATTATACTGGGTTGTTGTTATTGTTGTTGTTGTTTTATCCTTGTTCTATAATACCCTTTCCTATACCCTAAGTCCCTAACCCTATTATTTCCTCTACCACATTTAAGGAATGATCATATTTAAAGCTCAAGGGAATGAAGTTCAAATTAGTGAAAAGCAGAATTAGCCGTGATGATATATTTTTTTATACCGTTGGAGTGTTGGTGGCATACATTGATCCCTTACTTTAGTTTCGTTGCATGTGATTGTTGACACAAGTATTATGTTATAAACGGTGTTTGTCTTATTTTAGCTTCTTTTTGTCCATATTAATTATACGTGTTTATAGCGATATACTTTCCGTGGAATCACGCAAATTTTCTTATTGGTGTAATTGATAATCGAATCGATAAGCCCCAAAAATCGATAAATCAAAATCGAAACCTTATTGAAACGATAATGATAAGCATATGTACAAATCGATAATCGATAAGTAATTATCGATAAGGGTCAAAATCGAATCGATAAATCGAATGCACACCCCTAGAATCAATTAACATAGTAAACTCCTAATATAACTCAACAAACTTAATTATAGCACACAATTTTTGTATTTCCAGTTATAAAAATATTTCTCAACCGAAAAACACCCCAAAAATATAGTAATCTTCAGAGAAATTATATAATACGTCTAAATACATAAAGTATGTTAATAAAAAAAATATATGAATATATTCATGGAATATAGCGAGATGGTGATACAATAAAATACATAGAATACAGCGAGATACATTTAAATACAATGAAAAAAAAGACAATGAATACAATGAAATACATAGAATACAGCGAGGTACATTGAAATACAATAAAAAAAGACAATGAATACAGTAAAATACAGCGAGATACATTGAAATACATTAAACTATATTAACAGAAAATTCAAGTTGCTCAGCCCCCAACTCCATCGTCTTTGTTCAAGAATCCAGTCCTCACCCGCCTTCATCATTGCCTCCGGTTGTCGACGATTAGAACGTAATTACCGGATTGAAGACAAAGCATATGATGAAGGGAACAAGAAGACACTTAGAAGCCACTCTAATAGACTGCCTCCATCGACAGATTCTTCTCCATCTTCAGAGGAGAAGTCATGTTCTCCGCTGCTTATCAAAAGTAGAAGCAACAGAAGCCGAAGTCCAGTGCCTTCATCTTCAGCCTTGATCCGGCGGAGGAGAAGACATCGGGAAGTAGAGAGAGAGAGAGGGAGAATAGATATGGGGTAGGGGATAGGAGAAATTCGAGGAGATATGAGAGAGAAAAATAATAGATTTATGGCTTAAGGGTAGGAGGTGACTATTAATAGATATTTAGCTATAAAAACTCAAAAGGTAGCTATGAATTATTTAAAATAAATAAGGTATTAACCTTTGCTATATGAGGTAACTAACGTCCTTTGAGTTTGGGTCTTAACTAAAATAGCCCCTATTTTAACAAAATGAACAATAATCCCTATAGCTAATACTCCCTCTGTTTCAATACTTGCCACAAGTTTAAGAAAGAAAAAAAATAGACTTTTAAAACATGTGGTCGTAAAAGCTTAAGGGATATAAATTTTACGGGACTAAATATTTTTATGTTTATAACAGCTTCTCATTAAAGTAAAGTAGGTAAAATAAAAAGTTTAAAGTTAAATTGTTTTTAAATATAAAAATGTATCATTCTTTTTTGAACAAACTTATAATAAAAAAATATATCATTTAAATTGAAACGGAAGGAGTATTGCATATTTGGTCCAAGATAACAGGTCCGTGTATTCTTTTCTTTATGATATATTTTTTAAACCGTAATGAAAGTTTTATAAGACTACTAGATACATGTATATTCTATTCTAATAATACTTCTAACTATTTTTTTTTTTTGGTAATTAACATTTTCATTACCAGGGAGAATATTTACACATTACAAGTAAATCAATCCCTTACAATTTATCCTACTTTTTTATACTTCACCCCTCCCCATTTTCTGTTATTTATACATTTATCTATCTATTACATTGGGTACCAATTTAGTCTATGTAGTATTTTCTCTGTATTTTTGCTACTTCGACAATGCAATTCTTGAATTATCTTCTTACATATTGCTTCCCAGCCTTTGGCCTTAGCTTGAAAAGTTCGAGCATTTCTTTCTTGCCACACGTGATACACTGTTGCTGCTATTGCCATTTTGTATAACTCAGCAGCAGCTGTTTTCCTCTTAGTCTGCATCTCAGCCCATTGTAGTTCGTTATCCCAGCCTTTTACTGGTCTCTTTATCCCTTGCCATGCTAACAGTGTGCTCCACAGTGCCTTTGCATATGTGCATTGAAAGAACAAGCGCTGTATGGATTCATTAGCTTGCTTGCATAGAACACATTCTTGATCCACCTGCATTCCCCAGCTTTGCAGTCTATCCCTTGTGTATAGCTTCCCATGAGCTGCCATAGATAGTATAAATGTCCACCTAGGGCAGCCTGTGTTATGACAAACTACTCTTCTCCAACTAACTTTGTCAAATCTTCCTTGCAGCCTGTGGTATATGTCTTTAATTGAATAGTTCTTCATCTTTATGATATCCTCATAGCTGAATCCTGCCTCTATAAATGTTTTCTTTGCTTTTATGATCTGACTCACCATCCACGATGCCTGTTTCAGTTGAACATCCCATATGTGTCTCTCCTTGATGTAGCAGCTGTGTATGCACTGAATCCACAGTTTCTTCTTTTCTTTGCATAGGTTCCAAAAGTGTTTACAGATGGCAGCCTTGTTCCAAATGGTTATATTCATGATGTTGAATCCTCCAGCAGACTTGGGTAGGCAGACTTTCTCCCATGCCAGTAGAGCCTTCTTAGACACACTCCCTTCTCCTGTCCACAGAAAACTTCTACACATTGCTTCACTTATCTTTGTGATCTTTTTAGGAAGTACAAATATTTGTGCCCAGTAGGTCTGTATAGAGAATAGGACACTCTTTATCAGTTGGACTCCGCCAGTATAGGAAAGGAGTTTGGCAGTCCATGAGGCTATTCTTCCCACTATCTTGTCAATTAGAGGCTGGGATTGTACTATGGACACTCTTTTTGAGCTTAATGGGGCACCTAGATATCTTACTGGCAGATCTCCCTTCTGGATTCCTAGGAATTCTAGGATTTCCTCTTGAGCAGCTTGTGATAACCCTCCAAAAAAATAGAGCTCTTGTGTTTGTTGATCACCAAACCAGAAGATTTTGAGAACTCCATGAAGCAATGGAATAATAGTTTAACTGATCCTATGTCACCCCTGCAAAACAACAAAAGATCATCAGCAAACCCAAGTTGCAAGATTTTCATCTTGGCACACTTAGGGTGGAAGCTGAAGTCTGGGATCTGGTTCAGAGTTTTAAGGCTTCTTGTTAAGTATTCCATTGCCAGTACAAACAAGAATGGAGACATTGGGTCTCCTTGCCTCAACCCCTTCTTAGCATCAAAGGGCTTTGTCAAATTTCCATTTATCACAATTGTATAGGTAACAGTTTCCATGCAGGCCATAATCCATCTCACAAATTTGTGTGGAAAAGCCAAAGCATTCAGCACTTGTTCGATGAAAGGCCACTCAATGGAATCATAAGCTTTCTGTATATCCAATTTCATCATGAATCTAGGTGAGACCTCTCTCCTTCCATAGCCCTTCACTAGTTCATGGCTTAGGATGATGTTATCAGTAATTACTCTTCCAGGTATAAATGCTGATTGAGTATTGTCAATTACGACATCCATAACTCCTTGCAGTCTCTTAGTTAATACCTTGGAGATCACTTTGTACAGAACAGTGCAGCATGAGATAGGTCTGTATTCTTTGACACTCACAGGGTTTTTGACTTTAGGGACTAAGGTGATTGCTGTACACTTGATAGGTCTATACATCTGTGATGTTTCAAAAAACTCCAACACAGCCTTTGTTATATCATCTCCTACAATTTTCCAAGCCTTCTTAAAAAACACAGCATTAAACCCATCATAACCAGGTGCTTTGAGGTCACTGATGTCCTTCAGGGCTTCCCATACTTTCTCTTTGGTGACTGGCTTGATCAACTGAATCTGTTGTTCTCTATTTAAGGTTGCACCTAGTTTCATAATATTTGGATTAATAGCTGGAATACTTCCAGCTCTTGACCCCAGGAGTTTTTTTTATAGTATCCTAGTATTTCTGCTTCTATATCCTCCTCCATTACTAGTTGAACTCCCACATCATTTGTTAGACTTTGGATTCCATTCAGGTGATTCCTATTCTTCATTTGTGCAAAGAAATAGGCTGAGTTAGAATCCCCCAGCTTCAACCATTGGACTCTGGATCTTTGTTTGTATATGCTTTCTTCTATCTTCCCCCATTTTTCTAGCTCACACTTCAATTCTTTCTCCTTCTCAACCAGCTCTATATTCTGTAGTTTAGAGCTTATTTCCTCTTGTATTCCCTGCAATTCCCTCCTAATCTCTTTTATCCTTCCATCAATCCCTTTGTAGCGCTGTATGTTTATAGTTTTAATTCTTTTCTTTATACATTTAAGATTGTTCCATACTGCCTGCATTATTCTATTTGTGTTCCTATTATTCCAAACTTCTTCAATGTGCTGCATGAATTGGGGATGGTCAGCAATGCAGTTGAAAAACTTGAATGGCCTGTTCTTTCTTCCTTATGCCTGACTGATTACTAACTTCAGTGGTGAGTGGTCAGATATCATTGGTTCAAGCACCTGCACTTTCACATTTGGCATTGTCATCATCCATGTTATATTCACAAGTTCCCTGTCAATCCTGCTATATGTATGGTTGTTAGTCCATGTATAGCTCTTTCCTATATATTGCAATTCATTCATCCCTGTGTCCCTCATATACTCCTTAAAGTCTTTTGTTTCCATCTCTTGTATCTCTGAACCATGTTGTCTATCTTGAGGATGCAGTACAACATTATAGTCTCCCATAGCTAGCCAAGGCCTCTGCTGAATACTGTGAATTTGCCTCAGCTTACACCATAGCTTCAATCTATCTTTAATTGTATGTAACGCATATATTGCTGAAAATCCAAATGTGATTGCTTTTGAAATAACTCTGACTTGGCCATGTATCAGTTGCTCCTCTATTTCCACTGGTTCATATGTATATATTCTGGGGTCCCAAATTATCCAGATTCTACTTTTATGGTTTATACTAGCATTAAATATCCATTTCCAACCTGGTGCTATCTTCTTGATCACCTCATTTGTTTTGTGCTCTCTTATTCTATGTTCTACCAGTGCTATAATTGCTTTATTATTCCCTTTTATAAACTCCCTTATCTCCTTTTGCTTATATATTTTATTCAACCCCCTAACATTCCATGTTACCACACTCATACAGGTATAAAATAGGGTGATGAAACAACTCCTGTACCTCTGAGCTCCTCATCTGCATGTTACTTGTACCTGGTTCATCATGTGTTTGATTCTTTGCCAAGCTTTGGAATCTATTGCTTCCTGGTGTCTCCTGCTTCTCAACTTGTTTAGCCTTAGCTGCCCTAGCTGCTGATTTCCCTAGGACTGTTATCCACCCCTCTTCCTTTTCCTGTGCATCTTATTTTTTTGGTTCTGGTACAGGCTGTTGAGTAGTCTCAACTGCTTTCTGTTGCTCAATCTCCTTCTTCTCATTACCAGTTTCTCTGTCAGTTCTGAGCCACACTTGCTTGGTTCTGACTTCCTTTCTCTGTTGCACCATCTTTTGTGGTTGAGCTGGTTTAGTTTCAGTACAATCATGTCCTATTTTTAGACATTTTGTGCAGTATTTTGGCTCCCAGTCATAAGTGACTTCCTGTTGAATTATCCTCCCCTTGTGGTCTTGTAGCTTCACATACCTAGGTAGTGGCTTTGTAATATCCATTTCAATCAACATTCGTGCATAAGAGATCCTAATAGAGCCAGTGGTACATTCATCTGCATACACCGGATTTCCCAATATACTGCCTATCGTACTTAAAGCTTTCATACCCCAGCAATTGATGGGTAGATTTGGGAATCTCACCCATAAGGGAATAGTTTTCAGGACTTCATCATGAACATTAAAATCTTCTGACCATGCCTTCATTATTATGGGCTTGTTGTTGATTGTGTGAGGTCCAGAGTATATCACCTTATCTCTCTCCTCTAGATTACTAAACCTTATCACAAAATATTCTTCGTTGTGGTAGTATATTTGTGGTTTCACTGAAAATTTGCCCATTGAGCTCAGGAATCTATCCATTGCTCCGATGGTAGGCGTTTCCCCAATCACATATAGGACAATAGCAGATCTCCATTTCTCAGTTTCTAGTTCAACATCCTCAATTTCTAACTTTGCTATTTTCTCTGCGTTTTGGACTATTGGAGCTATGAACTGTAGATTCATACCTTTCATGGTCAATTTGTTGCCTACCACCACATTTGCCCATGACTGAACTATCTGCTCCTTCCTTGCTTCTCCTTTTCCGCCATTTTCAACAGTACCTGAGCTGCATGGTACTGTTCCATTTATTATCTGCTTCGTACCTTGTGTTTGCACTTCCTTGCTCTCAGATCCACCACCAACAGCTAGTACAGCTACAGGTGTAGCAACAACTTCTTTCGATTTACCTTTCCCCAGTGATAGATCTGCCTCCGCTTTGCTCAGCTCACTTTGCATATTCCTAGGAGTGCAATTTCCATTTGGCTCTTCAATTCGTAACCCTTTTGGTGACACAAATAACTCTAGTACAACATTCCTTGTTTCTGTTGATCGTTGCTCATTATTTGGTATCCTTGTTTGATTTCGCTTAGGTCTGCCTCTCTCTCCCATGGCTGTCAAGCGCACGTTAGCAAGTCTACGTTAACGTGCGCCGAGAGAAATATCTGAATGTGCTTTCTATCATTCTTTTACTTCTAACTATTAATAAGGGAGAATAAGCATGAGGTCAACAAGTCTGCTTGGCGCTTCAAGGGTGTTTTGGTAAATTCATGTAAAATGAAACAATGTGGTTGGTAAGAAAAGTATCTTACTGTAGCTGTCAATGCCATATAAAGTTTTCTACTACTTTGACCAAATTATCATTGCTTATCTCATCATATGTCACGCCACTAAGAAAAAAATTATGGACCCACCTATTTCTACTGCAACCTATTTTGAGTGAAATACACCTATTTCTATTGCAACCTTATAGTAGTAATTTTTATACTGTAGCAATTTTTATTTTAATGACACAAGCATAACTCAGTTTGTAATAATAAAATGCAGTAGATTAAACAAAACCAAATCCAATAATGCCGCTTAGCAGCTATACCGAACTCCCCTTTTCATTTTTCCTTGAGGAAATCTGTATTTATTATTATTATTATTACGAAAAAGGGTCAAAATTACTCCTATCGTTGTCTAAACGGTCTATTCGTTAAAAAAAAATACACGACGTTAATTCTATTAATAAAATTATCCCCGCGACTAGCGGCAGAACTAGCGGCCTTATAATTTAATGACGTATCATTTTTTTATTGGGACACGTGGCAATCTCTGACTAAAATGAAAAATAAATCTTATTTCGACCCACTTAGCTGACTTGACCCAATGGCTTCCCCAGTTTTCCAATCTTCTTCTTGATTTCACCCGAACTCTCTCTCTCTCCCCCCCCAATCATCTTCTCTCTTGCGCAACTATTGCCATTGGGAGTTGACCTCCACCATCATACTGTCCGCAACACTATTTTCACCACTATAGCGGTTGTCTCGCCACTCCAACACCATAGCTACTGCTCCCATCACCGTAGCTATTGCTCCCACCACCATAGTCGGTGCTCTCATCACCTCCTATACCACCTTGCCTACATCACTATCATAGTTATTTCTCCCGTGAAAAATACCCTAAAGTTACAGAAAACTAAAGGAAAAGTAAGGGGAAAAAATTCTAATTTTACATCATAAAACTGAATATAAAAAAGCTTATATAAATCATTGGCATCTTCAAGAAATTAAGTTAAGATTACTTAATTAAGAAACAAAATTCTTTGATGGGTAGCGAGATATCTGAATTCAATTTTGATAGGATCAGTTAGTTTTTTTTTCTTTCCAGATCCACTAAATTGCCTAGGCCTTTCACCGGCAACTAAAGATGGGATGTTGGTTGGCTGAACTAAAGCTCTAGCCATGATGGACCTCAATAATACTAAGACCCAAAAGATTCTTCAAGATTGAAAACAGATCGAGAAGAAAGGGAAAAAAAATAGAGAAACCTTGAAAAAGGTCGGCCGTGTATTGTTACTAGGATCAGTTAGTTGGGTTAATGTAATTTTATGACCAAGATGACAAAACTTTGCGTTGGATAAGGTAAATGAGTGAAAATAATATTATTTTTGTTATAATCAAAGATTGCCACGTGGCATAGTAGAAAAATGATACGTCATTAAATTTTAGGTTTACCAGTTCTGCCGTTAGTCGCAAAGATAATTTTATTAATAGAATTAACATCATATATTTTTTTGGACAGATATATGAACAGAAGGTATTTATAAACTATTTAGGAAACGATAGAGGTAGCTTAGGTCCTTTTCCATTATTATTATTATTAACAACAAATGCACACACATATTTATAAAACAAAAATGTCTCGATATGGCATAAAATATTTTTATATAAAATATTTTTTCTATTGAAATTTTATACCGAAGGAGTGTTGAGGTTTTAAGAAGAAATAGTTTTAAAATAAGGGTGAATAGGAAATGGAGGAAAAATAAAATTTTTGAATAAAATTTTAAGTTTCCCTCTCTTGAAACATTGTCCCTCATTGGAAGATGAAATGATTTTTGGTGGGTATATATACAATTACTCTTCTTGTAGCTCTTAAAGAGTTTAAAAGAGGGCAAGCCACGCGCCGTCGTCGTCGTCGCTCGGCTTCGGCTACGGCATGGGATTTGGATTTGGATTTGGATTTGGTCAAATGATCGATTGATTAATTTTTTAGACCAAATTTATTTGTTAATAGTAAATATTAACGTAAGATTATCTGCATTTGTAACAGATATGTTCCAATCCGTGTATTGTCCCACCAGTTGCAAAAGCAGCCGCCTAGTGCTCCTCCCACCATGGCCAAGCGTTTGCTCCATAACAAGCTAGTGCATGCTCCACCATGGAGGGTGGCGGGTCTCACAACTGACTGCTATAAATATGAGCAGCAGCAGTTGGAGAATGACACCGAATATTGAAAGCTTCTCTTCACCGAAAACTCAACGCTGGCTATACTTTGCATTCCTTCCTCTCAGAATTTCCATTCGACTTCTGAGTTCTCCTCCCTTGTTCTGCATTGTTTTTAACTACAAATAAAACAACCGTAAGTGTGATTTGCTGCCGAACTTTGTGTTTGTTGAAATACTAGGGTTTGAAGTACCGCTACGCCAGTGTATAATTCGTTCTATCCTGGAAGGAAATAATCTATAACCTTGGGTACTAGGAGGCGATTAAATTCCTTAAGGAAACACTGTGAATTCAGTGGGCTCAAATTAATTTCAGTTTCATTTATATTTACGTTTATAAGCTAACGTTTTTTTACAAATACAGAGTTCTAACAAGGAGTGCTTATGAGTGAGAGTGGTCTCCAACTGTGATTAAAGAGAAGATATATACAACTACTTACTGAAATTATATTATGCCTCTGATTAAGAATGCAATTTCAATTTTGGTTTGCGATCATTGGGTAACCAAAGTTAGCTTCAAATAGTATAGTCAAGTATGACTGATATGTGATTAACATGGCAATATTTGTATTATGCTCATTTTGTTTGAGGCTTCATCATTGAAGCTCGAGATTTCCTTTTAATTTGCGAAAAAAAAAAATTCCTTTTAATTTGCTATTGTTTGACTGAATTTGTATCCGTACTTTCTCTTTTTATGTTTATTACTTGCGGAGAGTTGAACCTTTAGTTCCTACCGAGTATTATCCTTTAGCTCCTACCAAGTATAGCCTATAGCTTCTACGAACATTGCACTGTCCCTTACTACTAAATCCATAATCCATAGCAAATTGTTGATCTCTGTCATCCTTGATTAACCATAGAAATTCCAAGTATAAACACACAAAGAAGCCTAAATATTCTTTCATATGTCACTAACACAACCTTTTGTTGGCGAGTCGTTATCCTTCTACTTATGTTTATTCCTTTGAGTTTTCTAACTAATAATACTTCTAGAAACTAGAAATAATCTTCCAAAATGAATTGTCATATCTTTTGCTTAATTTTGGACATTCTTATTATAGACAATAAATTTGCGTCGAAAAAATAAAATCAAGATCGAAAAATATCGTAACAACCATAGTATTTTGTTTTAAATATTTGAGTGTTACAATCCCTATGAACCTCTGATTCTTCTTTCCAATAGTAAATAAATTCGAGGGCATTTGATCTTGATCTTGAATATATTGTTGTTGCCACGAACGATGATCTTGTTTGAGCTTGAGCGTAATTGCTTGAACTTGACCTTGATTTGTTCTTTGTCCTTGAGCTTGAACTTGTTTTGTTCTTTGTTCTTGAGCTTGAACTCGATTGCTTGAAGCTTGAAACTTGTGGAGAAATTTAAAACGTTTGATCCACAAGCTCTTTCTTGCTTCTTATTATAATTTCTGGTGTCTTTTTTAGGTTATGAAGACCTCTATTTATAGTTGTGGAAGGGAGGAGTTATGATAAGAAAAAACTCTTTCCGACCAATCAAACTGAAGTGTGACATGACCGAATTTGAAACGTCATGACAAGAGCTTCATTCTCACCAAATGTCTTGGGTTTAAGTCTCAGTGAATTTGAAACGCCACGAAGGTATACCAAAAAAAACTTGAAGGTTCGGCGAACATGAAGGCATAGCGAATCCCCGGACTTCAATGCAAATTCTTGGTAGCCCCCTAAAAGATATTAATTTCATTGAAGACACCAATTTACCATAGCGGCTTGCCCCTTTAAATCAAATGAGATCCAAAGTTTAACAGAAGAATGGTATCTCAACTCAATTTTCAAATGTTGATTTAAATGGTTTACAGTCCATCGTACTTCATTCGGACAACGATTAGGGGATTATGTATTGTTTGAACTTATACAACTGAACTCATAATGAAATTTTAAGTTGCCTACGTACCTCGGTGAAGAGGATAAAGTCATACCGTAGTTTAGAATGGGTGATTTTTATGTCTTAACTTTTGCTTAGGCCGACTCTCTCGAGGTTTTCAACCTAGCTGACCCTTTTCTTTGGGTGGTGGGCCTTACACAGTTTAGAATCATACGGGCCAGGAGTGTAGGAACATACAGTTTAGGCTCGTTGTAACTTCAAGGATAATACTTCTTTAAGAATTTTTCATTGATAGGGCTGATTCTCATGCCATCTATATCTACTAGCTTGTAAGCCCCACTTGAGTAAGCTTCTTGTATGACATATGACCCATCCTATTTTGAAGTGAACTTCCCTACATGTTAGTGGGAAGTATTATGGGTCTTCGTACTGCAAGGATTGGATTTCCTACTTGAAAGGATCTTGGGCGAACTCTTTTATTGAAGGCTCGAGACAATCGAGCTTGATAACATTAAAGATTTTGTTGAGCTTCCAACATCTTCTTATCAAGAGCCTCCAACTCTGCTAATCGAAGTCGAGCATTTTCTTTAACGGCGATCCCTTCTTGAATAGCTAATCGTAATGAAGGTATTTGGCGCTCGAGTGGCAAGACGGCTTCGACTCCGGAAATGAGTGCATAAGGGGTCACATGTGTTGGCGTGCAGTGAGTTGTCCTATATGCCCATAGAGCTTCTTCCATACGGTCATGCCAATCGCGTTTGGATTTGGAGACGACTTTCTTTAACAAGTTGCATAGAGTTTTATTGAATGCCTCGGTTAGACCATTGGCGGAAACAATGTACATAGAAGAGTTACGTTGCTTAAAGCCAAAGAGTTCACAAATCTTGTTCATCAACCTTTTGTTGAATGACTTGCCATTATCCGTTATTATGTAACAAGGAATTCCAAAGCGATAGATAATGTTTACTCGAATGAAACTTGCAACATTCTCCTTCTTTACTTCCTTAAGAGCAACAACTTAAGCCTATTTTGATAAGTAGTCAGTTGCAGCCAAAATGTATAGGTGTGCACCAGAGGATTTGGCAGTGGTCCAAGAACATCCAATCCCCAAGTGTCAAACGGCCAGGATGCAACAGTCGTGTGCAACACTTCAGAAGGTTGATGACTAAAATTAACATAGAATGATATGCCTTGCATATTCGAGTGTAGTCCAAGCAATCTTTCACCATCGTTGGCCAACAATATCCCATCCTTTTTATATGGAAGTGGAGCTTTGGCCCAGACTGGTTTGATCTACATACCCCAAAATGTGCCTCTTGCAAATCTTGGAGTGCTTTTTCTTCCCCCAAGCATCGCAAGAGTACTCCCTTGAATGACCTTCTGTATAGAGTATCTTTGCAGTAAAGGAAACGAGGTGCATGGCGACAGATTTCAATCCTTCTCCTCGGATTTTCTGGAAGTATCGCATAACTTAAATAGTCGATAATAGGTTGTCGCCATTCTTCTTTCTCAGCTTCAGAAATAGCGACAAGATGCTTGCGTTCATTTTCTTCACATTCAACCTCATTCGGCGGCGGTACTACCCATTTTTGGCAGATAGTATGTCATGACCCAGAATTCCCACCGGCAGCACCGTGATGGTGCCTAACATTTCACTTGCTAGACAAGCCAATGATAGAGATCCTTAAGCAAAATTCTTAAGTTTTCTAGTGATAAATATCAAATAATCCATAACAAGGTAAAAAGAAAAGCACGGGAATCTATAACAACTTTAATATGTATACATAACTACCCAAAATCTGGTGTCACAATCCACGAACTAGTAAAGTTAGCTACAAGTAAGGTGTCTGAAGGAAATACAATAGTTTTCGATACAAATGAAATAGTAAAGGAAATGCAAAGAAGGGGATACCAGGGCCTGTGAAAGCAAACGGGACTACCTTGGGTCTCCAGACAGATCAAGCGAGCAGCTAGACTCAGGGTCAACTCGGCCCGGTACCAAAATTTGCACAGAAAGTGCAGAGTGCAATATCAATACAACCGACCCCATGTACTGGTAAGTGTTGGGTCTAACCTCGGCGAAGTTGTGACGAGTCTAAAACAAGACACATTCATAAATATGTACATTTAAACAATATACGAGCACAATAACAACTAATAGAAGCTGAATAGATAATAACAGGAGGGGAAACATACTGAGGGGAGTAATAAAATTGTAACGGTAAGAAACTACAACAGACAATATGCTTTGCACCAATGAAAGTACTAAACCCAAAAGACAAGTGCACGTCATCACCCTTTGTGCTTTTACTCTCAACCCCGGTACGACATCACTCTTCGTGCATTAACTCTCATCCTCACCATATAAACAAAAGAAACGGAACGACATCACCCTTCGTGCATTAACACTCATATATCATGGCACGGTATCACCGTTCGTGCATTAACTCTCACTCACAAAATATTGCACAGCATCACCCTTCCTGCTTTAACACTCTCCCTCACCAAAACAATGAATAATAACAACAGAGAGATAAAAATAACAGGAACTGGTCTTCAACATTTTAGTTACACAATACTAAACTCAACTTTGAGTCAATACTCAATCAATACCTAATTCTGTAAAACATGATAAGAGTTTCTCAACGTAACGAATAACTAGTCTAAGCATGAACAATATGATCAAAGAATACAACGTTACAAGAATAAGACTCACTCGCATGCTATGACTTGACAACAACGCATAGGTGCTCGTCACCTCACCTATATATTGTACTCAACATTCAAACACGTAGCAAATAGGCAAATAATACCTAATCCCTCAAGCCAAGGTTAACCACGATACTTACCTCGCTTCAATGGCCAAACTCACAACTCAATAACATCTTTTCCCTTCACACAAGCCTCCAGACCAATAGAATCTAGCAATTTACCAACCAAACAATTCAAATAAAGCCTTAGGATCTACCCACGATTGCAAAGAATTCTATTTAGGTCATTTTTTATAAAGTCAACACCCGGGCCCGCTTGGTCCAAACCCGATATTCTGACCAAAATCCGATTACCCATTCACCCCCGAACCTGGATATGTAATTAGTTTTGGGATCCAACCTTTATTTGAGGTCTAAATCCCTAATTTATCAAATCCCTAGCTTCTACCTAAAAGTCCCCAATTCCCCCTTGAAAACCTTAGATTTTAGGTTGAATCTTAAGAAAAAGTAGTGGACGATTGAAAGAAACTAGTTTAGAATAACTTGCAATTGATTTGGGGAAGAAAAAGTCCTTGGAATATCGCCTTTTGTGCTTTAGGATTTGAAAAATTGGGAAATGAATCAAAATCCCGTCTAAGTCATCTTTTGTTCAGCTGCATGTATCGATTTGTGAACAAAACTTTGCATTTGTGAATGAACAGTGTCAATGTCCATAAGTGGTTCGCAATTTTGAATGAATGGTGTTTTTGCAATTGCCATAAAAGGTTTACAATTGCGAATGAACGTTGTTTTCTTAATTGCCATAAAAGCTATGCAATTGCGAATGAACAGTGTTGCACCAGAAACCAGCAAAACCCAAACTTCTCAGAAATGATCCTGAACCACCTGAAACTCATCTGGAACCTCCCGGACATGAACCATATATGAATTTCAATCATAAAAGATGTTATGGACCTGCTCGCGCACTCAAATCGCCAAAATAAAAATTAGAACTACGAATTAAACACCAAATCAAATGAAATTTCAAGAAAGCATTGAAATCTCTATTTTTACAACCGGGCGTCCGAATCACATCAAACCAACTCCGTTTCTCAAAAATTTTTACCGACAAGTCTTAAATATTCAAATGAACTAGTACCAGGCTCTGGAACCAAAATACGGACCTATTACCAAAGAGATCAAACATCAATAATTTCTTAAAAACAAATAAATTTTAGACTTTCAATTTTCAACAAAAATTCATAACTTGGGCTAGGACCTCCGAATCCGATTTCGGGCATACGCTAAGGTCCCATATTTCAATACGAACCCACCAGGCCTGTCAAAATACGAGTCTGGGTCTGTTTACCAAAAATATTGATCTAAGTCAACTCAAATGAGATTTTAAAGAAAAATTCCTTATTTTTATCAACTTCCAACATAAAAGCTGTCCGGAAACAAGTCTAGATTTATGCATGCAAATCGAGGAGAGTAAAATGAGATTTTTAAGGCTTAAAAGTGCAGAATTGAGTTCTAAAACGCAAGATGACCTTTCGGGTCATCACATTCTCCACCTATAAGGATATGCTCAGCTCAACCCGCGTGCCCAACTCATGTTGCACTGCTCTCCAGAAATGCAAGGTAAACTGCGTACCTCGATCAGAAATGATAGACATGGGCACACTGTGAAGACGAACGATCTCACAGATCTAAATCTCTACCAACCGCGCTTAAGAATAGGTAACTGCCACAAGAATGAAATGTGTTTACTTGGTCAGTCTATCCATAATGACCAAACTGCATCGAACTTCCTCTGAGTCCATGGGAGTCCAACAACAAAATCCATAGTGATACTTTCCCACTTCCACTCAGGAATCTCTATCTTCTGAAGCAGACCACCAGGTCTCTGATGCTCATACTTTACTTGCTAACAATTTAGACACCAAGCCACATATGCCTCTATATCTTTCTTCATTCTCCTCCACCAATAATGCTGCTGCAAGTCCTAATACATCTTAGCGCCACCAGATGAATAGAATATCGGGAACTGTGGACCTCCTCTAGAGTTGATGATAGACTATAATTACGTATTTTACTCGATTATTATACTCTAATTTACTGCACTTTAGTTGAGTTTGCTCTTTAATCGCGAGTGTTTTGCACTAACAGTGTATTTTATGCCTTGTAGGAGTGATTCCGAGCTATATAGATGTTATAGAATGAAATTAAGTAATTTGTAGCTTTGAAGTCTGAGTAAGAGCTCAAGGAATTAAGCCGGGATCGGGTTCGGGGGTCAAATTTGATAATTAAGTACGAACGAAGACTCGACGAAGCATATTGCACACTGTCTAGTAAAACAGACATAACTTTTTGCTCAGAACTCTATTTGGGCTCTACAATATATTGTTGGAAAGATAACTCAAAGGGATACAACTTTCATGTTTTACGTTATTGTAAATTCCAAACGTAATAGGGTGAAAAGTGCACGTTCAGATGCACGATTGCGCTAATCTAGCACGGCCAAGGCAGAATGTTTTGACAATTTAGCGCGTCCAGGTGCGCGTTCAGATGCGCGATCGTGCTAGTAGCGACGGAAAAACAGATATGAAGGGTACTTTGGGAAGTTCAAGACCAATCCCCTCAACCTAAAATGAGTTTAGCTCGCCCACAACAAGGGTGTGCAGCTTTAGAGAGCTGGAGAGGAGCACAAGGAGAGGAAGCAAGAGGACATCAATCCATATCTCCTTCTATGGTGATTTTTTACCATTGTTTATGAATTCTTTTGTAGTTTTCATTATTGTTATAAGTATATAACTCTTTTAATCTAAGGTTTTGGGTGGAACCCATTGGGGATGAATTTATTGTGATGTTAATATAGTTTTGATTGGTTGTTAATCTCTATTTGCTCAACTACGTTCTTGTTGTAGTTGATTGAAGAGCCCTCAATTAGCTGTGCCTATTTATTATGTATCTACTTGAGAGAGAGTGCATATTTTGGGTAGTTTTTTGAACAACATCACTCCCGGAGTATAGGAGAAAGTCATAACCGAGGGTTTAGAGGTTGGATTAGAGATAACGATACCTCGGGTGCAATCTAAAGTGAACTGTAATGAAATCTAGCTAGCGTAGCTTGAGAGAATGTATCTAGTAAATTATCATAATTATTTGAGAGAGAGTTATGATAGCTGGAGAGTTCATGATTGATGGAGGCAACTAAGTCAAAGATATAAGAAATATACAACTAAGGAAATCAACAACAGGGGAAACCATTACCTTAGAACTTTATTACAATTGTCTACAACTGCGTGTTAGTTAATCTTTAGTTTATTATTCTTGTTCAGCTGTAGTAGTATAAAAATCACCAACTATCATTCACAAAGTTTGAGAAGGTTGACTAATAAGAATTTAGTACTCTAAAGGCTACAATTGATACGTTAATTCCTTGTGGGATTCGACTCCGGGCATAATGCCCCAGATTATATTTGCAACACCCGCTTAGTCTTTTAATAGACACAGTTGAGTGTGATCAAGAATCAACTCAAGAATTCCATCCACATTAGGCATACAAACATGACCCTGCATCCTCAAAACTCTATCATCTCCAACAGTAATGTTGACCCAAGAACAGGTGAAGTTTTTAAGATTGACAAAAGAACTCAGACATGGACCAGGTCCATCTTGTGAAGCATAGTCATGATCAACCTGTACATGTGAGATGCACGTGAAAGAGATAATTCTAACTGATCAAGAAGCAATATCTCCTGATCTGATCGAAAAGGGTGCATGCTGGATATGGAGAGAAAGACTCCTTAATCTTTAGGTTTACAAAGAGTTTTGTAAATGCTGTTTTGGCTCAGTGATTTTAGTGAAAATTTATGAAAATCCTACTGAGTAGTAGGTCACGGTTTTTTCACCTTTTGAGCCAGGTGTTTTTCACATAAAAATCTCTGTGTTCTTTATTTTATGTATTTATTATTTCTCAAACAGTAGTAGTTGGAATATCTAGAAGAACCAGGTCCTTCTATAGATAAGCGAAAATTGGGTACCACACAAATTACCACCCCTCTTGTGTGGTATTGACGTTTAAAACATCAATTCGTGTCAGAACAGGTTATACTTGAAAAGTTTAGCACCTTAGGAAAAGATCAAGATGAGTGCACCACCTGGAAACTGGGAAGGACAATCCACTACTAGGCCTCCACTCTTTAATGGTCAGTATTATTCTTGGTGGAAGAACAGGATGAGAGATCATATCATATGAAAAGTGTATGAACTCTGGGACATAGTTACTGATGGTCCCCTGGCGACTACAAAGAAAAATGCTGAAGGAGTGGATGTGCCCAAGACAAGAGCTGACTGCACTGCTGAAGACTTGAAGAAATGGGAGAAGAATGCCAAAGCCAAGAAATGGCTTGTGTGTGGACTGGGTCCAGACGAGTACAACAGGATTCAAAGTTGTACCACTGCAAGGAAACATGGGACACTTTACAAGTGGCTCATGAAGGAACTCCTCAAGTAAAGAGATCAAGAGGAACACTGCTATATTCTCAATATGAGAATTTCACTATGAAGGAAGGAGAAACTATCCAGGAGATGTACACAAGGTTCACAACACTAACAAATGAACTTAAATCTCTTGGGAGAATTATCCTTGAAGAAGACAAGGTTGAGAAAATCTTGTCAAGGGTCTTACCAATGACTTGGGAAAGCAAAATCACTGCTATTCAGGAATCAAAGAACATTGCTACTCTCAAGTTGGATGAACTGATTGGAAACTGCACTGCCTATGAACTGAGAAGGCAAACCATGAAAATGGATGCACCCAAGAAGGAGAGGAGTCTGGCTCTCAGAATAGCTGAAGATGCAGATCTGAAAGATGATGAAATGGCCATGATCACATAGAATTTTAAAAAGTAACTAATGAGAGGAAAGGGTTCTTCAAGATGTACAATCTTCAACAAACTAAGGGCTCCTGAGAAACAGACCAAAGAGGGTTGTTAAAAATATGGCAAGATTGATCACATGATCAAGAAATATCCTCAGTGGGAAACTGAATGGAAGAAGGAAAGGGCTGAACGAAGGAACATGAAGAAGGAACAGGTTCAACCCAAAAGGAACAAAGGATCAACAAAGGCTATGGTTGCTGCTTGGGGAGTAATATCATATGAGGATTTAGAAGATGAAGCAGGAGATGAACAAGCACTTATGGCTATCGGAGAATAAGATGATGAACAAGAGGTAAGTGTCCTTCATCTCAAAGAAAAGATTAAATTTCTATCTAAAGAAAGGTTGTCTAACTATTGCTGGACTTCATCGATGAGTCTGAAATAATTAACAATGAGAAGGAAGAGTTGTTCAGGGAGTGTGTTATCTTAAAATCCAAGTGCAAAAATCTAGAATCTAGGGCTAATGAGAGTGACAGTAAAAATGCTGAGTTGAAGAACCAGGTTCATCTGTTGATCAGAAGTTGTATAGCGGTACGATTGGTTTAATTTTTTATCTTACTGCCAGCAAACCTGACATAGTTTTTAGTGTAGGGCTTTGTGCTCGTTTTCAGGCTAATCCAAAAAAATCCCACTTAATTGCTGTCAAGAGGATATTGAGATATTTGAAAGGCACTACCGATCTGTGTCTTTGGTACCCTAAAGGTAGTAATTTTAATCTAGTAGGGTATGCTGATGCTGATTATGCAGGTTTCCTTGTGGATAGTAAGAGCACCTCAGGTATGGATCATTTTCTTGGTTCATGTCTTGTTTCATGGGCCACTAAAAAGCAGAATTCAATGGCCTTATCCACTGCTGAGGCTGAATATGTTGATGTTGCCTCTTGTTGTGCTCAATTGCTGTGGATCAAATAACAGCTGATAGATTTTAGCATTAAAGTTGGTTGTATTCCTATCTTCTATGATAACACTAGTGCTATAAGTATGACAAAGAACCATGTTCATCATAAAAGGACTAAACATATAAATGTTAGACACCACTTCTTAAGAGATAACTATGAGAAATGATTGCTTTCCATAGAATTTCGTGCTACTAACAAACAAATTATTGATATCTTCACTAAATCACTGAGTAGAGAAAACTTTGAGAGGAACATGTTGGAATTAGGGATGATTAAGATCACCTAATAAGACTAGCTCAGAATGCACAATGAAAAAAAATTAAAAAAATTTTGGCTAAAAATCTGAACTTGTGTAAATATCTAAATTAATTTTTACTCATCTTCATACAATAATTAGTATACTCATGTGGCATGTGTTAATATAACTCATTGATCTCTTGCAAAATTTTCTCTATTATGGTAAATTGAGGCATGGACAAGAGAATTCAAAATGAAGAACCTGGTTCATCAGTATTGGTGCATCTGAATGTTAAGGTATGTTTTCTATACTCTGCACA
Organism: Nicotiana glauca; assembly: GCA_026770625.1. NCBI lineage: Eukaryota > Viridiplantae > Streptophyta > Magnoliopsida > Solanales > Solanaceae > Nicotiana > Nicotiana glauca. The sequence goes on along the minus strand of MU689215.1, from coordinate 48,744 downwards.
ATTAGAAATGTAAATATTTAAATCATGATCAGAAGTCCTACAATGGTTCAAATCCTTAGAAAATTCTATCCGTTTGCTTTTGAACTAGTTACGTCAGCATTATAACTCTAAACTACAAAATTTGCCTAAAATCTAGGGAAGCTTAACCGCCCATTCAAACCTAAAATTTCATGTTGATTGACCTCTAATAGACCACTGACAAAGCTGCCGTTATCCATTAAATGTGTATTTCTTTTTAAATATCATCATTTCCTCCTGCTATCTTCATAATCCCAAATCATCAAAAATCCCTCATCGCTTTCACTTGGTTTCTTCTCCAAAATTCAAATTCACCTATTCTCTACAAAAATCAGCACAGATGACAAACACACATGACAACCCTAGAACCCCTCCACAACCCATTTCCTTTAATCCATCTACCTTACCTCCACCTAGCACAACTCCCAAACCCAGACTGAGAAGGGTAAAAATGCTTGCTCGAAAAATAGTAGCTTCTCGGGCTCTTTCAAAGAAGTTGAATGAGAAATTAAAGGCAAGCCAGGTCCAAGAATCTAAGTCTAACTCTGATTCTGAGTTGTACAAGTCTGCTAGTAAGAGGGGAAGAAACTAGGTCTTCTGACTCGGGGAAGGCTCAAGATTCCCATTCTAAGGTAATTTCTTCTGTGTCTAAGTATTTAGAAACTAGGTTTGTTCTGGTTGGGCCAATCAGGGATGTAGAATTACTTGAACTAGGTAGGAGTGGTGGTAAAAAGAAAATCTACAAAAGAAAGAGAGAGAGAGAGAGGGTGCATGTGGTGGAGAGAGGGATAATAGGAAAAGAGTAGTTGATCATTCACCCACTGCTGGTTTGTCTGTGCCGGCTATCTGTGGGGTTGAACAAGAACATATAGAAGAGAGTGGCAAGAAGTCAGGGGGAAGTGGTTCTGGTGAAGCTGCTGAAGGGTTGGTTAACTTAAGTTCACAGTGAGATGAACCTGGTTCATCAGTTGAAGAGACCCTAGCAGACCTTTTGAAAAAGGTTGGGGCGAGTTATGATCCAAAGAAAAGAAGAAATACCACACCAAAAGCCCCTAGTGCTCCTAAACCCTCTAATAAAAGAAAAGCTTCATCCCCAACACCCACTGACACTTCCTTGCCAAAGGGAAGATCCATAAGAAGCAGGGTGAAACAGAGTGAGGTTGCTCTACAAAAGGCCTTAGATGAAAGTAAAAAGAAAATAATGGATAAAGGAAAAAGGGAAGGTTGCAGAGCCATCAGAGGCTGTTGAAGTTGAGGAGATAGAATAGGTCCATCAAGAAAACGTTACGACAATGGAGGTTCAGACCCCCAAGCCCAAAAATCCAAAGACTTCTTCCAAGAAGTCTTCTTCTGTGTCTGCAGTTGCTGAACATTCATTAGCCAAGAGGACAAGGTTTGCAGTGAAAAGTAAACAAGTAAGAATTCTGAAGATGAGGGATGGAGTGGAGAAGAAGAAGAAGAGTCTAATGGTGAACAATACAAGCTTTCCATGTTTGGCAAAAGAAATATTTTGAAGGGTAGATTGCTGAAAGACCTGGTGGAACCAGGAATGATGAGACTGCTGGATGCCTTGGCTGCTCAGGGGTGGAAGGACATGGTCCTTCATATGGATGGAAGGCTAGCCAAGAATGAGATCATTAAGTTCATGGCAAATGCAGAGGTTAAGGAAGGCAAGGTTAGCAGCCTGGTAAAAGGAGTTCAATTGTCCTTTGATGCAGAAAAACTAGGAGAGATACTTGACATACCCTCTGAAGGGTTTGATGACTATACAAGGCAAATGTGGCCTTGTTTGGACTCCCTCCCTACTGCCCTTGAAATTACCAGGAGGTTTTGTGATGCTGAAGATGTGAATGAGGCTAGGGTTGTTCAGAAGAGTGAAATGAGGCCACAACACAAAGTCATCTTTGAGTTTGTCAACAAGTGCCTATTACCCAGGCAGAGAGACGGCATATTGCAAATTATATGGACTCAATGCTGATGGAGTGCCTGGAAAGAAGAATGCAAATTAATTGGTCTGCACTCATCATCAAGCTACTAGACAGGGTCATCAATGGCTCCAAGGCTCATGCTACCCGTATAGCTTTATTCTGACTACGGTTCTGGATAGGTGCAATGTGCCTCATGGGAAATGGTCTCAATCAGGGACCACTGTTGGCATTAATACTCTGATTGCTTGTGACTATTTAGTCAATGCCATCCCAAATGAACCTGGTTCATCTAAGAAGACTCCTATCAACAGTAAAGTCAGGGCTCTAGTTCAGGAATGTGAAGCCAAGGATGCTGAGATCACTAGGCTCAAGGCTCGTGTGGTAGAGGTGGAATCTGAGAGGGATGCCCTCAGATCTGATCTTACCAAGGAAAAAGGAGAAGAATGATGGAATTCTTCACAATATGCTAAATCTTCTCCAAGCCTAAAACCAACCCTTTAGATCCCCCAAGCCTTAGGAATCCTAGCCTTTGTCTTCTGAACTTGTCTAGTACCTTCAGTGACCCGGATTAGGGATTTTTCTATTTTTTGCTCATGTTTTAAATGTATTTGCTTTCTGGTTGTGGATTGTGATATCAACATATCCTCTATCAATGATATTACTATTTTTGCTCTTGTTCAATGTTAATCTTTCCTTGATAGTTTAAATATGTTTGCTTGATTACTGATGATTAAACCATGATTGCACTTGCAGTTGCCCCAGTGGCCTTGAATACTTATTAAAATATGGGACTCACACTTTGTATGCAACTTTTCGATGATGCCAAAAGGGGGAAGAGATATTTTGCTTTACACATTCTGAATAAGTGATATTTATAACCTAATTAACCTGGTCCTTGATGATAAGTGAATTTTCTAAACTTTGTATTAATGGTTAAGATGAGGTCGCACAAGATCCAAGTAAGTAAAAAGTACAGAGTTTGTCATCATAAAAAAGGGGAAATTTATTGGCCCAAGAAAAGGTGAAGTTTTGAAGATTGACAAAAAGAACTCTGACATGGACCAGGTCCATCTTGTGAAGCACAGTCATGATCAACCTGTACATGTGAGATGCATATGAAGGAGATAATTCTAACTGATCAAGAAGCAATATCTCCCGATCTGATCGAAAAGGTTGCATATTAGATAAGGAGAGAAATACTCCTTATATGAAGAGAACACAATTTGGGAAGGAGATAGTGTTAGAGTTTGAGATCACCTTGAACTCTTCTACGATAGAAAAGTAGCATTTGAATCACAGTCAATCTCTAATTACTAACCTATTCAATATTAGTGTTGTACTCTTTTATAGGTAATGCACATAAGCAGAAGTTAAACTTAAATTAAAAGCAAAATATCAAGGTGATTTATCAAGAAATTTATGTGTGATTCGAGTGTGCAATCCTGAAGCTACTTGAACGAGATAGAAAAACTAGCTGCAAGTGTCTATCTTTTATTATAGTTCAATTGTAGCAGGTGATTTTACATTGTACCTTTTAGCTTTCATAGAAGCAATTATATTAGGTACTTAGAGTGTTCAAGTTAGAGTTAACTTGAAGTTGTCGCAACAGTTGAGGCTTTGTGCCCCAATGGGATTAGAGTTAATCCTTAGGTTTACAAAGAGTTTTGTACATGCTATTTTGGCTCAGTGATTTAAGTGAAAAATTGGGAAAATCCTACTGAGTAATAGGTCGTGGTTTTTTAATCTTTTGAGCCAGGTGTTTTCCACATAAAAATCTCTGTGTTCATTATTTTCTGTATTTATTATTCTGCAAACAGTAGTAGTTGGAACACCTAGAAGAACCAGATCCTTCTCTAGTTCAGATAAGCAAAAATTGGGTACCACACAAATCACCCCCCCTCTTGTGTGGTATTGACGTTTAGAATATACTGCTTGGCATCATCGTGCCCCACCGTATCCCTAAGGACAAGCGAATGAGGTTCATCATACTGCTGCTCCCTGATGCGCTCAAATAATAAAGACCGAGCGATTGTACAAGGTAAAACATGACTGGGCTCAGAAACATCCAACCTCATAGACTGATTGGCCAAAGCCTGAACATCTACTGCAAGTGGCCTCTTACCGACTAGAATGTATGCAAGGGTGCCCATACTCACTGACTTCCTACTCAAAGCATCCGCCACCATATTAAACTTCCCGGGATGATACCAGATGGTGATATCATAGTCCTTTAATAGCTTTAACCACCTCATCTGCCTTAAATTGAGATCCTTTTGATTGAACAAATAGTGAAAACTCCGATGATCCGTGAACACCTCACATAGTCCCTCCAAATCTTCAGTACGTTAACAATGGTTGCCAGCTCTAAGTCATGAACAGGATAAATCTTCTCGTGCACCTTCAGCTGCCGTGAAGAATATGCAATTACCTTGCCACCCTGCATCAATACTACACCAAGTCTAATACGAGATGCATCATAATATATTGTATAAGGCCCTAAAACCATGGGCGACATCACTAGAAAATCATAATGCATATATCGCATCAGAAAAGTTATCTTAGGGACACCGGATGCCCTAATCCTCAACTGATGGTAGCCTAAACTCAAATTGATCTTTGAAAACACCTTGGAACCCTCAAGCTGATCAAATAAGTCATCAATCATGGGCAATGGATACTTGTTCTTGATAGTGACTTTGTTCAACTGCCGATAGTCTATACACATCCTCATCGATCCATCTTTCTTATTTATGAACAACACGAGCTCACCCAGACAGAGACACTCGGTCTAATGAAGCCTTTATCAAGAAAATTTTGCAACTGCTCCTTCAATCCCTTCAGCTCTGGCGAGGCCATATAGTATGGTGGAATTGAAATGGGTGGAGTACCCTAAACTAAGTCAATATCCCTGTCGGGTGGCATCCCAAGTAGGTCTGCAGGAAATAACTCTGGAAACTCTCGGACAATTGGTACAGAATCCATGGAGGGAACATCTACACTAGAATCGCGGACATAAGACAAATAAGCTAGACACCCCTTCTCGATCATAAGCCAAGCCTTTATATAAGAGATAAACCTGCTAGTAGAATGACCAAAAGTCCCTCTCCACTCTAATCAAGGTAACCCCAGCAAGGCTAAGGTCACCGTCTTGGCATGACAATCCAATATAACATGATAAGGTGGCAGCCAATCCATACCCAAAATAACGTCAAAATCAACCATATCGAGAAGAAGGAGATCTACATGAGTCTCAAGACTATGTGACCACTCAAAAAATGATAAACATGATCTACAATAATAGCATTACCCACAGGTGTGGAAAAATACATAGGAGCACCCAAAGAATCATGAGGCACAACCAAATATGAAGAAAAATAGGATGACACGTAGGAGTAAGTAGAACCCGGATCAAAAAGAATTGAGGCATATCTACTATACACTGAAACCGTACCTCTGATAACTATACTAGATGAATCAGCCTCAGGTCTGACTGGAAAAACATAGCATTGGGCCTGGGCCCCACCACTCTGAACTACACCTCAAGGTCGTGCCCTGTCTGATTAGACTCCACCTCTAGCGTCCTAACCTCCACCTCTAATGACTTGACCTCCACCTCTAGCTGTCTAAACCTTGCCTTTAGTTGGTTGAGCGCATGGTGAAACACTCCGTGCCGGGACCATGGCACGAGAATCCTAATACTGAGAACTGCTCGGTGCTCGAGGGCAAAATATAGCAATGTGCCTCGGCTTACCACAAGTATAACAAGACCTCGGCTGCTATGAATGCTGACCTTGAAACTGACCCTTTCGGCCTGATTTAACACCCTGGAAACTCTAGAATGGAGGTGCACTGTAGGCTAGCTAATCAAAATAATGCATATGAGGTCCATGGCCGCCTGAAGCACCGTGAGAAGCTTGTAGTGCTAAATAAAATGGCCTGGGGGGATGGCCTCTACCAAAAGTACACTGCTTCCAGACGAGGAACCACTTCATTCCCCCAAAATGATGGGGTCTCTTGTCAGATTCCTAACCACTCCCCTGAGCTAGTACTATCTCAACTCGCTTGGAAAAATTGGCTGCCGCCTGAAAAGAAATATCACTCCCGGTCTCCTTAGCCATCTGCAATCTGATAGGCTGAGCAAGTCCCTCAATAAACCTCCTCACCCTCTCTCTCGGTAGGGACCAGAAGAATAGCATGGCGAGCAAGGTCCACAAATTGAGTCTCGTACTAAGTAACAGGCATAGAGCCCTACTGAAGATGCTCGAACTGCCTCCGATAGTCCTCTCTCTGAGTGATAGGAAGGAACTTCTCAAGGAATAGCTGAGAGAGCTAGTCCCAAGTAAGAGCAGGTAAGCCAGCTGGTCTAGTCAACATATAATCACTCTACCATCTCTTGGTGGAACCCGTCAAATGGAGTGCAGCAAAATTGACCCATTGGTCTCCACTATGCCCATGTTTCGTAACACCTCATGATAGTTGTCAAGATAATCCTAGGGGTCCTCTAAAGATGTACCACTGAAGTGAACTAAAAAGAGCTTGGTAAACCTATCCAATCTCTATAAATCTTCAGAAGACATAGCTGATCCATCACCGGTCTGTGCCAAAACACCCGACTGAAATACCTAACGGGTTGAGTTGCTGGAGTCTGAAACTTAGGAGCCACCTGCTCTGGAATGTGGGCAGAGGGAGTCTGTGCTCCTCCCCCAACCTGAGAGACGGCTAGTGCTACAGGAAAAGTGCTGGCATATGCCACACTCTCCATAAGGCCCACTAGACGGACCACAACATCCTGAAATACCGTGGTGGCGATGAATCCCTCTGGGACCTGAGCTGGTCCTGCTGGAACGGTCTAGGCTGGAGCCTCCTGATCAAACTCTACCTGAGGCTACATCGCTGGTGCTGCAACTCGATCTTATGGTTGAGCCCTGACCCAGCCTCGGCCTTTAGCACGGCCTCAACCTCGTCTTCTACCCCTCGTAGGAGCTGCAACTGGGGGCTCTGGTTGCTGCTCAGCTGAAGATGCGGTATGTGTTCTCTCCATCTGCGAAAGAACAAGAGTATAAGCCTTCGATTAGCATTGAGAGAACAAAATCGCATGACAAAGAAGAATAGAATTGAACTTGTTCCTAAACCCAATGGCCCCTAAGAGATAAGTACTGACATCTCCACACTGATCCCCCAGACTCTACTAAGCATGCTCGTGAATTGTGAGACCTAGGCAACCTAGTTCTCTAATACCAACTTGTCACGACCCGTAATTCCCACGGTCTGATGGTGCCTAACATTTCACTTGCTAGGCAAGCCAACGATAGATATCATTAAGCCAAATTCTTAAGTTTTTAAGTGATTAGCATCAAATAAGCCATAACAAGGTAAAAACAAAAGCGCGGAAATCCATAACAACATTAATATTTATACACAACTGCCCAGAATCTAGTATCATAATTCACGAACTACTAAGATTTAGCTACAACTAAGGTGTCTGAAGGAAATACAACTATTTTCGATACAAATGAAACAGTAAAGGAAATGCATAGAAGGGGACGCCTGGTCCTGCGGACACCAACAACAGTACCTTAGGTCTCCAAACATATCAAGCCAGCAGCTAACCTCAGGGTCAACTCAGCCCGGTACCAAAATCTGCACAGAAAGTGCAGAATGCAATATCAGTACAACCGACCTTATGTACTAGTAAGTGTCGAGTCTAAACTCGACGAAGTTTTGACGAGGCTAAGACAAGACATATTAATAAATATGTGTAGTTAAACAATATACTATCACACCTCCTTTTTTACGAACCCACCCCGAAGGATAGTGTATATGAGAGTTTCTCCAATTAAAGTCACATTATTCGAAATAGGATTATTTATTTGTTTAGAGTCGCCACTTGGGATAGGATTGGCTTTTGGTATCCCAAGTCACAGGTTTAACTTGAATCCCAAATCGAGGAAAATTTTGACTTCCCAGTTGGAGTCTGCGAACCAGAAATTCTAAATAAGGAATTCTGTTGACCCGAGGGAAGGTGTTAGGAACCCCCGGATCCCGTGGTTCTAGCACGGTCGCTTAAATTATTATAAATGTCTAAAGTTTGATTTTTCATACATGTTATCCTATAGTGCAATTTAAAAATTATTTACCACTTTAATTAAATTTTTTAAGAAAGTGAACGTCGTTTAAAAATGTGTTTTTGAATCACGTCACATGAAATGCACCCGTATCCTCGACACATTTTTATCCGACATTTTGGGATTTGGATTTGGGTCGCATGAAATGCACACCCATATTTAGGAAGGTAAAATTATTAAAAAGTATGCCTAAAGCGACAAACGTGTTATAAACTTTGCGAGAGGCCATGAAAATTCGCTAAATGGCACGTCCCGAGTTCTACGTATTTTAATATAAACAATTAAGGAGGGCCACGCAATTTATGCATTTTATTTGGCGTGGCGCACCTCATTTTATTTTTTTTTAAGGCCATCCTAGAGCAAACTATTATTTCTATTGAATTTGTCTCTATAGGGCCCTAATTAGTTAATATTATTAATTACTATTGTTTGAAGCTTTTAAGGATTTCAGACCTCAAGTACAAGTCCACATTTAAAAAAGAAGAAACTTCTTAATTCAAATGTGCTACTTAGCCTAGGAGGCCCAAAATTATATTTAAATTTGAGCAAATAGTCCCTATGAAGATTTTTCGTTTCTTGGCCTCGAAACTGGCCCTGAATGAGCAGATAGTCCGGAAGTAAGATTGGACCAGGCGCTGGTGGGATCAAGGCCCAAATAATTAGAGTAAGCTGTAAAATTTTAATCAAATAGCAAATCCAAACAACAATACCAAACTCTGAAATGGGCCTTTTGGCCTGGTACAATGGATAATCAGGCCCTTAAAACTAACGACTCTGTTTCTAAAAATGAGATTCATCAAATGGAAAGTTATAGAGTTGTTTAAGTCAGTAGTACCAAATGAACATACTTGTTTAATTGTGAAACTGAAATCCCTATTGAAGCTGAAGCTCAAAACATGATACTCATATAACATAAACCAGTTATTTCATGTCAATGTACATACACACACTCATTTTTTGAACTCCACTTCTAATTAACATTTAATCTATTTTCAACTTTCAAATCAATAGAATACCTAAAAAATTGAGACTGATCGAAACTAAATTAAGCGAAAATGGATGAAATGCATGGATTGTGAGATCGTTCCTGTTGCACATACTCATTTAGCTTGAAATGAGCATTCTAAATGTTAACTAACATGGGAATTTAAACATGTTATACTGAGGCAATCATTATGTTCGAATTACTCAGACCTGCTTGACCTCAAATCATTCTACAGCCTATTTGACAATAGCTACAACTAGTTTTGACTTATAAAGTATAACTAACGCTATAAATGATGATTCACTCAGTCCAATTAATACAAAGTAAGTAATAGTCTAACTAACACTGTTGAATTAATGTCTAAGTATACAAATCAGAACATCTTCATATAAAATAAAGGAAAAACAAAGAAGTTCTTCAATATTCCTTCTCGAAAAGAAGTCATACACATGTATTCAATCTCACAACACTTGAGGTTTGAAAATGTACCTGGAATTTGAGGCAAAACAAAGAAAAATGGCCAGTCAGCAATGTCACAATAGTTCAGCAATAGAAATCAAATGTTTGAGGTAGTGTTATAAGCCCAGAAGCAACATCAACTGACACAGGACCAGTTTCAACCAACGAACCAACCAAAAACAACTCAAATACACCCAAAATGACTCGAATTTGAACCCAGGAACACCAGGGACTCGGATTAGAAGCTATGCTTGAAATCAATCTAGGAAAACTTCAATATAACAGTATTTTTGGAGTTTTCTATTGCTTTTACTCTTTTTTTTTGGTTTTTCTGAAGAAAGACTGAATCTGAGATGAAGTTTTTTTTTGAACTCTAGGAGTTCAGATTTTTAGTATTTGAATTTGAAATTCAAATTTTTGTTGCTAGAACTTGCAGAAAATATTTTGGGGGGAATTTTAGATGCTGGAACTTTTGGGAATTTTTCAGATGCTCCAAAACCTGTTAAATAAGACAAGAGGACTGCCTTTTATAGGCAGAAACGAGGGGGAAGCTTCCAGATTTCACTCACCCCTTTTCCCCTCTTTTATTTTCTGTTTTTATTCATTAGTCCCTAAAATTTTGGCTTGTTGCTCAAGTTACTGCACTAAAACTACTGAAATTCTAATTAAAACCTCCTTTAGAGGGTTCTAGGAGATTCCTGCATTGTTTTCTATTTTAGGAATACCTACACTACCCTTGTTCTTACCCCTAAATTACATAGCCTAGTTAGATTAAAACCCCACCCCTTTTACCCTAGTCAGCCTTTGACTATAGTTAAACTAACCAATCTAATTCAGCTATATCCAATCAAACTAAATTAATGAAAAATTAACTAATAGCAACAAATAAGGAATTACTAATTAAATCAAACACTAAAAAAAATTAAACAATGCCTAAACATGATTGACTAAAGCAAATAAGACTATACTAAATTGAGACAAAACACAGATTCAACACAAAAACTAATATCAAAAATCACTAAAACAGGATCAAAACAAAATTAAACTAATAATAAAAACAGTACAAGAGAAGAATGAACAACAACAAAAAATTAAACTAAAAGACACTAATATGAACCATTTAATTGAACAAACACAGAATCAAATGAGAACTAATCCACACAACTACGATATATGAAAAGTCAAAAGACCTAAATCTAAAAATCCAACTCAAACTGGAAGCGAAAGACAAACAATTTGCATCGGAAGAACATAAATAAACAGACACATTAAAAAAAGAAATAAAGAAATTGAGAAGCTTACTGATTTTCGTCCCTGAGTGCATTAACTTGAATCTGGCCCCGAAAAATGATATTATATGTTTATTCCATGTCAAAATAAACACATAATATCATTTTTAGGACCATTGGACACTGATAATCATGAGTTGCGATTCAGACTTTGCTTGAAACCTAGATCCAAAATTTTTAAACTTTTAGATGGATTTGGGAACAATAGCTTGGGGATTCAGGTAGAGGAGAGTGAGGGGAGTGTGGGGTATGAGTTTGGTAAGGTTTGGGTGGCGGCGCCGCCGTGCACGGTGGTGGCGGCGCCTAGGGTTTGGTATATTCGTGGAATTCCAGTGACTTTTGAGGAAAGCCAATGGTGGCATAGGCATGAGGAGGACAAGGCGGAGCTTTTGTGTAAATTTAGTGGCTATCGGAGAACCACCGCCGCCGTAGGGTAATTTCCGGCGGTGGTCCAGGGCGGAGGGTGGCGGAGACGGGGAGGGACAGTAGATACTAGGAAGATGGCTTTTATCTCTAAATATTTGAACGATTTTTGACACTTTTATTTAAAATCTGTGATTGAACCAGAGCCGTTGGATTAGAGTGGATGGATGGCTTAGATTTAATTTGGGCACTCACTAATTCAAACGACATAGTATCCTTCTTATACTACGTCATTTTATTAGTCTCATGGGCATGGTCATCTGGACCGGGTAGGGGCGCATTTGGAACTGGGCAATTTGAATGGGTTTGGGGGTTTGGGCTCGAATTTTTGGCCCAAAGAAGGGTGGCCTGATCCCCTTATCTTCATTTCAATTTTTTTTATTTGTTTTCTTCTTTTTTCTTTTTTTATTTATTTGATTTTTGGATTTTATTAAGTGCAAAATTAAAAGTAGCCAAAATATGATTTAATTCTGAAATGAGACTAATTAATTCTCAAAAATTAAATAAATCCTAGTTTAAAAAGGAAACTTAAGAAAAAAATCAAAAATTGGAAGTAAAACAATATAACGGACTATTTTTAATTATTTTCTCCTCTTTTCAATTATGTTAATTAATCTAAGAGTCTAGAATTGGGTCCTAAATGCAAGTATGCTATTTTGTAATTTTTTTTTCATTTTCATGACAACTAAAAATGCACACAAATATGCAAACAAAACACAAAATCATGCAGTTAATTCCTAAAAATTTAAATACTTAAAAGAAAAATTCTAATTTTAATGAATTCTATAGGAGTAATTTAAGTGTGAAAAAAATCACGTGCTCACAGCTACCTCTCTTTTCTCGAAGACACGAAGGGTTTTCGGGCAAAGATAAATGAGCAACATAAGGGATTTTTGAAATCCGTCTGACCGAACCCTGCTTTAAAGGTTGCCTACATATCCTTGGATATAAAGAAATCAGGTCAGTGTAGTTCTGGAAGGTTTGATAGCGGGGACTATCAAGAGCTGTGATTTCACTGCTGCTGCTGCTGCTGCTACTTCTTGCTGACCTCGTTATTACACCAAAAGGAAAATCAAAGCTAAGCTAGCTATGCCTACCAACTATGAGTTACAAGATTCCTATCTATAATTCTCCTGAAACTCGATCTTGAGTGTTAGCTGATTTTGCTGTGGACCCTGATCTGAATCTTGATGCTCCTAAGTTGTAGGTGTTTGTTTCTTTCTGCAGCAATGGGTCTAAACAGGCTTGGCAGATCTTGTGACTTCAATCAGATTTGAGCAATCCGCGCCTTTGGTAGCTTCAATCATTTGAGTTCATTTCTTTTCTTTTCTTTTCTTCTTTTCTTTATTCTAGATTGAGACTCATTCCATCGGTCATCTCGCACCCTATGTCTCGAGGTCAACCTGCTTAAGATACCAAAACAAACAAACGAACGAAATTTTCTGCCCCAGTTTTCACTAGGAGCATTTCGTGAGTTAGTTGTGACACATATCTAAGCGGTCAAATCAGGATTGTATCATTAGGAATGAAGCCAAGTTATGTTGGGAAATGACCGTGTTATGCCGAAAAATAAAAGGGGTCCTCGGGTTATGCCGGGATGGAAAGAAAAAAAAAGCTCCTTGGGTTATGCCAGGGAGATCCACGGGTTATGCCGGGATTAGAAAGAAAAAGGCTCCTTGGGTTATGCCAGGGAGATCCACGGGTTATGCCGGGATGGAAAGAAAAAAAAGCTCCTTCGGTTATGCCAGGGAGATCCACGGGTTATGCGGGGATTTGGAAAGCAAAAAACTCCTTGGGTTATGACAGGGAGATCCGCGGGTTATGCCGGGATTTGGAAATAAAAAGCTCCTTGGGTTATGCCAAGGAGATCCACGGGTTATGCCGCGATTTGGAAAGAAAAGGCTCCTTGGGTTATGCCAGGGAGATCCATGGGTTCGCGGGTTATGCCGGGATTTGGAAAGAAAAATCTCCTTGGGTTATGCCAGGGAGATCCGCGGGTTATGCCGGGATTTGGAAAGAAAAAGCTCCTTGGGTTATGCCAGGGAGATCCATGGGTTATGCCAGGATTTGGAAAGAAAAAGCTCCTTGGTTATGCTCGGGAGATCCACGGGTTATGCCGGGATTGGAAAGAAAAAAGCTCATTGGGTTATGCCAGGGAGATCCATGGGTTATGCCGGGATTTGGTAAGAAAAAGCTTCTTGGGTTATGCCAGGGAGATCCACGGGTTATGCCGTGATGGAAAGAAAAAAGCTCCTTGGGTTACACTAGGGAGATACACGGGTTATGCCGGGATGGAAAGAAAAAAGCTCCTTGGGTTATTCCAGGGAGATCCACGGGTTATGGCGGGATATCTAGGGAATAGGGTCCTATGCTACCATGATTTGTTTTTCTTTTGGGATTTTCATTTTCTTCTTTCTTCTTTCTTTTCTTTTCCATTTTATATTTTCCTTTTTATTTAGCAAAACGCATGAAAGAATTTGGGGAGAAACTTCCTTTTTGGTCGATTCCCTATTGCAAAGTTGTTTCAGCGCTTGCGCATTTTATTTCCTTTTTGGATTGCACCTACTTCTTATATGGCTGCTTTGAATTAAACCTGTTTTAAACAAAGAACAATTTGTTAGTTTGAAACGGTGGTTTGTTTTGTGGCCTTGATCATCTCAATTGTTTGATCCCAGCCCCATTTCTATTGAGAACTTTGCTGCTTGCTGATGATGACTTGCCTGTGTGGGTTTTGGCCTTTTCACTTTATTCTGCTCTTAGGAGCTTTGCCTTTGACTTTCTTTCTTTTCAAATGTCTTTACTTTAAAAGTATCAACCACCATGGTCAGTCGGGATTGGACTGACGCACCCACTGAGGCTGGGCATTTTCTTTGGCTCTTTGCCAGGCGGAGCCCCGTGAAACCAGTCCTGCCACCTTTTCTTTGTAATAGTCATTGAATCAGAGTTAAACCGAAAGGGATTCAAGGAAGAGATATACAAAACGGCAAGCATATGAGTTTAAAAAGAAGCGTCCCTTTCGGGGAAAAGAAGGACTTATCTGGGGTGCATGCTGGCTTCAAATGAATATGACATGCTTCTTGGACCGAACGCCTGACCCACACAAACTTTCCAGCTTCTCGTGAACCCATTGATCCGCATTTCTAAACCAGGGAACCTTGCCAGGACTCCTTTAGTGGTGAGATGTCTTCTTTCGACCGACAGCGTCCTTTGCGGGTTTTTGCTAATCGACGTCTCTCATTTCTCTTCTCACCGTCGCCCGATAGTGCTTTTTACGAGTTTTCACTAAGCGAACTCTCTCATTTTCAAATTCTCTACTCACCGTCGCCTTATGGTGCCTGAAGGTTTTCACCGATAAGACTCTCTCATTTTATTTCTCTCAATTTGAACTGCATCAGATTCCGACAATGATGTTTTCCACTTCCCTATTTTTGTCTATTGATCGGAAGGACTTGAACAAGGTCTTTGGGTAAAAAGGATTTTGGGCGGAACTATAATTTTGGAACCGTTTCGGCGGATTCATAGCCGAACCATCATATCATCTGCCCCAGTTTCAAATTTTGGGGAAATTGAGATTTTTATTTTGGTGTGACTGAACCTCAGCGAGAGGCTGCCTACGTATCCTTTCGGAATCAAGTCAAACGTAGTTCATGGAAACAATTTTGTTTTTGTTTTTGTTTTCGTTTTGTTTTTCTTTTCTTTTCTTTTTCTTTTCTTTTGTTTTTCTCTTTTTTTCTTTTTTTTTCTTTCTCTTTTTTTTCTTTTTCTTTTTTTTTCTTTTTCTTTTCTTTTCTTTTTCTTTTTCTCTTTTTTTTTCGATAGTATTTTCGGGTTCCAAAGAGGGTGATCAAAGAAACGTAACCGTCTCAAAGGGTTTACGAAGGATTGATAATGTTTGGGGTAGCGGGAAGGAAAGCCTTCGTCATCTCAATTACACAAAAGCCATCACCCTAGGAGGACTAGACATAGTACCTTTTTACTGCATCTGCATTGACTGCTGTTTCAGGATCATTTCCTTCGATGTCTCCCAGATACAATGCTCCTCTTGGCAATATCTTCCGAATTATGTATGGACCCTTCCAATTAGGAGCAAATTTTCCCTTTTCTTCCTGGTGATGAGGGAGAATGCGTCTCAGCACAAGTTGTCCCACGTCGAAATTCCTGGGACGTACTTTCTTGTTATAAGTGCGGGCCATTCTTTGTTGGTACAACTGCCCGTGACAAACCGCGACCATTTGTTTTTCATCAATTAATGGCAATTGCTCCAACCGAGTCTTGACCCACTCACTGTCCTTAATTTCTGCTTCAACGATTATTCGGAGTGAGGGGATTTCTACCTCTGCAGGTATGACAACCTCAGTTCCATAAACCAACAGGTATGGAGTTGCGCCTACCGATGTGCGCACCGTGGTGTGATATCCAAGTAATGCGAAAGGCAACTTTTCATGCCATTTCCTGGAACTCTGAATCATCTTTCTCACAATCTTCTTGATGTTATTATTTGCTGCTTTGACGGCACCGTTGGCTTTAGGCCGATAGGGAGTAGAGTTTCTATGCGTTATCGTGAATTGTTCGCATACCTCTCCTATCAAGCGACTGTTCGAATTTGCAGCATTGTCGGTAATGATAGTTGCAGGAATGCCAAAGCGGCAAATGAGATTGGAGTGCACGAAGTCTACCGTGGCTTTCTTGGTAACTGACTTGAGTGTGATGGCCTCAACCCATTTCGTGAAGTAATCAATTGCAACCAATATGAATCTATGTCCATTCGAAATGTTTTGCTCGATTGGCCCAATGACATCCATACCCCAAGCAACAAATGGCCAAGGTGCTGACATCGGATGAAGCTCTGTCGGTGGTGCATGAATCAAATCACCGTGCACCTGGCATTGATGGCATTTTCGAACAAAGCTGAAGCAGTCTTTTTCCATGGTTATCCAGTAATACCCTGCTCGAAGGATTTTCTTTGCCAATACGTAACCATTCATATGAGGTCCGCACACTCCTGTGTGTACTTCATGCATAATTCTTCTAGCTTCCTCGGCATCAACACATCTTAGCAAGTTGAGGTCCGGGGTTCTTTTGTACAAGACATCACCGGTGAAGAAGAAACCACTCGCATGCCGTCTAATGGTTCTCTTTTGATCTCCAGTGGCTTGCTTAGGGTATTCTTGTGTTTTCAGGAATTTCTTGATATCATGATAGCATGGCTGGGTACTGGGTTCCACTTCAACCGCATTACAATAACCATGCCTTTCTTTGATTTGAATTTCCAGAGGATCAATATGGGCATTGCCTGGGTAAGGCAGCATCGAAGCTAGAGTGGCGAGTGCATCGGCTAGTTTATTGTGACACCAATGAATGTACCTGAACTCTATCAACTTGAACCGCTTGCTGAGGTCTTCTACGTGTTGCCGATAGGGAATGAGCTTAACATCTTGGGTCTCCCACTCTCCCTGGGCTTGCCAGATAATCAAAAGAATCCCCCATGATCAATAAATCTTCAACATCTTGGTCAATTGCCATATTCATGCCCATGATGCAGGCTTCATACTTAGAAGTATTGTTTGTGCAGAAGAATCAGAGCCTGGATGTAGCTGGGTAGTGCTGACCAGTGGGTGAGATCAAGATTGCCCCAATTCCCACACCTCTAGCATTTACTGCTCCGTCAAAGAACATTTTCCAAGCACGATTGTCCTCACAGATTGCTTCTATTGAATTCACCTCCTCATCTGGGAAGTATGTGCTCAACGGTTGGTACTCCTCATCAATTGGGTTTTCAGCCAAATGATCTGCTAATGCCTGGGCTTTCATTGCCGTGCGAGCGACATAGAATATGTCAAATTCAGTGAGCAAGATTTGCCATTTTGCCAGTCTCCCAATGGCCATCGGTTTCTAGAATATGTACTTCAAAGGATCCAACCTGGTTATAAGGTAGGTAGTGTGGGCTTGAAGATAATGTCTCAACTTTTGAGCGACCTACGTCAAAGCACAACACGTTCTTTCTAACAGGGTGTATTTAGCTTCATAACCGGTGAACTTCTTGCTCAAATAGTAAATTACCTGCTCTTTCTTGCCGGTTATGTCATGTTGCCCGAGGACACATCCAAAAGAATTTTCTAAAACCGTCATATACAAAAAGAGAGGTCTCCCTGGCTCCGGTGGGACCAAGATTGGAGGGTTTGACAGATATTCCTTGATCTTGTCGAAGGCCTCTTGACATTCAGATGTCCATTTGATTGCTGCATCTTTCTTCAATAGTTTGAATATAGCTCACATGTGGTAGTTAGTTGAGCAATGAACTGACTGATATAGTTTAACCTGCCCAGTAAGCTCATCCTATCTTTCTTAGTTTTCGGAGGAGGTAGATCTTGAATAGCCTTTATCTTTGTTGGATCTAATTCGTTACCTCTCCTTCTGACTATGAAACCTAGGAGTTGGCCTGATGGCACTCCGAAGGCGCATTTAGCCGGATTCAACTTCAAATCATACTTGCACAATCGTTCAAAGAACTTTCTCAAATATTGAACGTGGTCACTCTGAGTTCGAGACTTAATGATTACGTCATCCACATACACCTCTATCTATTGATGCATCATATCATGAAAAATGGCGGTCATGGCTCTCATATAGGTTGCTCCGGCATTCTTCAGCCCAAATGGCATAAACCGATAACAGTATGTACCCCAGGGTGTGGTGAAGTTTGTGTTCTCGGCGTCTTCTTCATCCATCAACACCTGGTGATATGAAGGACTGTATCTCATGTTTGGTGTAGTTATCAACAAGGATGTGGATGTTGGGCAAAGGGAAGTTGTCTTTGGGACTTGCCGTATTCAAATCTCGGTAGTCCACGCACACCCGGGTTTTCCTATCTTTCTTTGGAGCTGGGACTACGTTGGCCAGCCATGTGGTATATCGGACCACTTGGATTACCCCCGCCTTCAGCTGTTTTGTTATTTCCTCTTTGATCTTATCACAGATATCAGTCTTAAACTTTTATTGCTTTTGCTGAACAGGAGGACAATCGGGGTAAATTGGCAATTTATGCACCACTAGATCGACGCTCAGTCCTGGCATGTCATCATATGACCAAGCAAACACATCTTTAAACTCAAACAGGAGTTAGATTATTGCATCTCGAGTTTTCTCATATGTATGAATGCTTATTTTGGTTTCCCTTATTTCTTCGGCTGTTCCCAAGTTAACCGGTTCAGTGTCATTCAAATTGGGCTTAGGTTTGTTCTCAAATTGTTCCAGCTCTGGATTTATTTCCCTAAAAGCCACTTCTTCGTCGTATTTTGGTTCTTGGTTCATTATTTCACATTTAGACAGTGTGTTTGAGTCTAGGCATGAAGTCCACAAGCATGTCATGTTATTTAAAGCGGCATTATTATAACTGAAAAGAGAAATGCAAAAGAAAAATAACAAAAATCAGAAGGAATAAAGAGAAAACGGACAATGAAATATTGATTTCATTTCTTGAAATTTGGAAAGATAACAGAGGTTTACATTCAGGAATTTAAAGACAAGAAACTAAAAGAAACATCCGAGTTACATCCTGGAAAAACTCGGGATGCAGAAAAAGTGGCAGGGCTAGTCTACCGGGACTCCCGCATGATTGGGAATGGCGTAGCCTTCTAGTTTTAGAGTTTAGCATCTGGTCCCATGTATAGCACCTCAGCGGTGCTAGTGCCCTCCCCTGGCTGAACAATGTGAGTCTCATAGAGTACTTGTCTCATAGCTCCATATATATCTTCTATTTTCTCAGCCGTGAACACCTCATCGTCTTCCTCTTCGCCATACTTAGGCTTGACAAAAGTATCATAGAGATATGGCAATGGTTATGGCAGGACCCATCCTTCTTTCTTTCATTCATCTGCCCATTTTTCATCATCTGGGGTAGGGTGGAAACCTATCCCGAAGAATTTTTCAGTCGTAGGCAAAGTCACCAGCTCAGATATGGCCTGTAGAGACTTTCCAAGGCCTTTTCCTGGCTTGAAACCATGTCTGATCATCTCCTTTGCCACCATAATCGAGGCGTTGGACAAGAAAGGTTGGGGGCACTGGTCTCCTTCCTCGTACTGATCTGCCAGCACAATTTCAAAGTCTTGGTAAACAATATGCTCACTTCCTTCTCTCGCCTCCAAACATAGGATAGATGGGTCTCGATAAATGGACTGCTCGTCTTCTCCGTGGACCAAGATTTCCTGATCTTCATACTCGAATTTCACTATTTGGTGGAGGGTGGAGGGTACAGCTCCCGCAGCATGGATCAAGGGCCTTCCCAGAAGAAAATTGTAAGATGTATCCATGTCCAACACCTAGAAAGTCACCTTGAAATCCACCGGTCCTATAGTTAATATCAGATCTATTTCTCCGATGGTATCCCTTTTAACGCCATCAAAGGCTCTCACACAAATGTTTTTGGGACGAATCCTTCCGGTCTCGATTTCCATTCTTTGCAGTGGGGAGAGTGGGCTGATGTCAACACCCAAGCCTCCATCCACCATGACTCGCTTGACATAGTAACCTTCACACTTGACAGTCAGATGTAAGGCTTTGTTGTGAGCCGCTTCCTCTGGAGGCAAGTTGTTTTTACTAAAGGAGAGTTGATTGACGGCGAAGAATCTTTCTGCCATTCTTTCAAGCTGTTCGACTGAAGTTTCAATAGGCACATACGCCTCATTAAGAGTTTTCATTAAGATCTTTTGATGTTCGGAGGATTTCGACACCAGTGACAGCAATGACACTTGTTCAAGATTTTTCCTCAATTGATCCACAGTCTCATAATCAAGCATCTTCATTTTTTGGAAAAAAGCCTCTGCTTCCTCAGTACTGACAGGCTTCTTGGATGGGAAGCAATTTCATGTGGCATTATTTACCTCCTCTACATTTGAATATTTCTCAATAGAGGTATTTCCTGAAAGTATTCCCGATATTTCTTTGCCCTTGTATGTAACCACTGTCTGCTGATAGTTCCAGGGTACCGCAGAAGGGTCTGTCATTGGCTTCTGTGATACGCATCCAATAACCACTGGCTCATTCAGCCGAAGCGGTTTAATTGTCACCCGTACCACATAAGCTCCTTTTGGTACATACATCTGCGTTCCCTTTTTCACTTCAAACTTCTTCGGAGCCTTGCATATTCTTTAAGCTCTGCTCAAGGCTCCTTATTCTTTTTCGCCATCTCGTCCTGTTCCGGAGCTTTGGGAGTTTTGTCTTGCCCTGGTTTAAGCTCATATGGTGGTGGCTTAGAGTAATTATATGTGGGATAGTGAGGAGGATCTACCTGAAAGACATGGTTTTGGAAGGTGAACACCGAAGGATCGAAAGCATGCTTTGGTAGTGATGGTTGTGTTGTAGCAGAGCATGGTGGAGCGGTGAAGATGTTAGGAGCTGCTCCTAATGGGAACACCTGGGGGCGGACCTCAGAAGGTGTTCCTATGAAGTGGGCAGTCATAGTAGGCTGTCCCAACGGAGTATTTGAGTGGCTAATGGGGACGTTGGAAGTACCCCCGGATCTAGGAAATAGTTCAGGAAATCCAGGGATGGCGCTCGGAGGTTCTCTTCCATTGGTCTAAGCATCCCACATCTCCATGAGTCGGAGACGCAGTATCTGATTCTCTTCGGCTGTGACAGACTCAGATGCTGGGACCCCCGAGATGGGGCTATCTTCAGATATAGGAGTTGCGGGCAAAGTCATTTCTGTAGACATTTCCACACTACCTTTCGATTTGGTAAAGTATTGATGCAATGCCAGTATACCACAACCAACCACCATTTCTAAAATCTAAGCTGGAATTGGCAGCAACAACGGTTAGTTTGAAACAAATAACAGATAGGTAACCGCACATTGGGGTGTGATGCACCTATACAGTTAAATGCGTATCTACATGCCTGCTACGGTTGCATGCATCATCCCGGCTTTTCTTTTGTTTTCCTTGCTTTTTTTTTCTCTTCTCATTTTGTTTTTCCTTCTGTTTTTTCTCATTTTCTGCTTTTCCTTTTTTTTTTCTCTTGATTCCTTATTTTCTTCTTTTGCGTTTCTTTTTCTCTCTTGTTTTTCCCTTTATTTGCTTCCCTCGTATTTCTTGTTTCTTTTCTTTTCTTGGGGTTACGGTCGAATCTTATGGAGATTGCCTACGTATCATGACCCAGCATAAATTAGACCAAGCATAGTTCTTGCAAATAAATGCAAAAATAAGGAAATATTTTTTTGGGATTTTTTTTCAATTTTCATTAATAAAACTCCGATTACAAAGATACTAGACTATTTGTTTTTCTTAAAAGGAAAATTACAAAACAGACTCAAAAATAACAAAATACAAATTCAATAAGTAGGAATACATCAAAGCTTCAATCTTAGGGCCCGTGGGGCATCATTCGGCATCGCCACGGGCCTGCGTGCAAGACCCCTTTGCAACTGCTCCAAATCATTCATGACATAACGAATAAATATTATCACTGAAGCAAAGAAATTGGTACGACCCATTCGTTCACCGGCTTGACATTTCATAACGATATAATTTGCAATGCCTCTGATTCTTTCTCTGATCCGGTCCTTTTCTTGGAGTAGTCGACTTATCTGTTGGGTACGAGCCTCTAGCACCTGGGAGTCCTGGAAGTGATGGTCTTGCATCAATTTTATTTCCTTCTCCATCTCGGTGGTTAACCCATAGCATTGTTCTCTCTCAGCCTGAAATTCTTTGCCCCCCCGGGCTGCCTTCTCTTCAAGGGTGTTTATTTTTCTCTTCATATTAGCAATGGTTCCCTCGTAGTTTCTTTTCATTTGTTGTACAAATTGGGCTCTTTCCTCGGTTTTCTTTGCCCACTGTGCCCGGAGTCTTGCCATGTTTTCTTCAGATTTCTCCAATTCTCCCTGGCAATCCGAGACTTGCTTCTTCAGCCCTTTTATCAACCTTTCGTCAGACCGACTTCTTTCTTGATTTTTTGCGTCTATTTTCATTTGTTGGATTTGAGCCTTGAGAGCTTCATTCTCCTAGGCCAGTTTCTTTTTATCACCTTCATCAGCTGCGGCTTGTACACTCTTTTCAAATTGAAGATCTCAGACCTGTTGCTCCAACTTTCCTATTCTTGCTCGGTATTCCCTTTCCTTGGCTAGCCAATCCCACTGTACCTGGGCCCCGTCGGTGAATTGTTGTACATGTGGCCTTTTGGCGGGTCTCTCAGGGATTTGAAATCTTTTGCCAAACCAGGTCAAGTATTTGGGATCCATCTCGCCTCTGGCTCGGTCCTATACTATAGTATTAGGCTAAAGGAGTCGGCACTCATTCCATATTTGTCGGATTTTTCCTTCCAGAAATACAGCTTTTGGACCTAACTCAATGATTTGTCCGCTCAAGTCTTCATCATTGTGAACAATTTGGAATCTTCCTAGTTGCCTCAGGACTCGGTAGGGAGCGTAAGGTTGGATGCTTCGGATGCCTATCAAAAGAATATAAGGTACTTCCGCCGATGTGTACACAGCCTCAGTATCAGGAAGCCATCCAAAAGCCCATTCAACTTTATCCGCAGTAAAAGATCTCAAGCACGACAACCAAGCCTCAGTGCCCTCGGGAATTCAATGTCTGTTACCTTGGTTCCGAATTCCGCAATACAACTTAGCCCCGTTAAACCATACTTCACATACCCCGTGTGATGACAAAGGTGCTCCTGTATCCATAGTTGTAGTAGTAGATTGCAACCCTGAAAGAATTTTACACCCTCTCGGCACATGGTTAAAGCTCGGTACATTTCCGCCACAATCAAGGGAACCACTGTGCTAGTAGGCTTCTTTATGGCAACATCCAACATTCCCACAAGGCTGATGTCTATGTGACCGTCTTTTCTTGGCAAGCCACGACCCCTAGAAAAGCTATTACGAATGCCAATCCCCGCCGGACCTCCCATTTATCTTTATTCCCGACATGTGTCAAACCAGTGTTGGGTTCTTCAAAACCTTTCGGGTTGCCATATCGGTGATATAAGAAATGCAGTGTGCAACACCCTTCTGCTAGATGCGGAACTTGAATATCCCGACTGATGCTCAATAAGTCCAAGAATCGGTGAAGGGTTATCGGCCTCGGTGCCAATGGGTATCTACTCTTGAGGTTCCCGTTGAGACCCGCATATCCCCCAATCTCCTCTAGTGTGAGTGTAAGCTCAAAGTCTAAGAATCGGAATACATTACGGGTTTGGTCCCAAAATGGTATCAGTGCCTCATAATATCTGTTCTTGGTTTGATGTTCAACAAATCAACGATACCACACAAAACCTTGACCACGGTTTCTCTGCTACCTTTTCCCAAATCATTCCACCACATGTGGAGCTTCAAAGGGATCTCACTCATGACTGAGAAGGGTTCAATGTTACTTGGATTCATCCTCCACATTTTATTTAAAGTGAATTTAATGACTTATTTTGACCTAACAAGGAAAAATGGCTATTTTTTTGCAAAAATTTCTTTTATTTAGAAAAAAAGGACTTGGTTTTGCAAATACGGCCTTTCAGCACTTCTGGGAGGAAGATTTTAAGGTTGCGCCCGCAAACTATTTAAAATGACTCAGGGTGGCTGTTCTTGCAAAAATAGCCTTCTGGTGCCCTTTGGGGACATTCGGCTTATTTTAACAAGAATGGCATTACCCGACTTATTTACGACAAAAATTAAAATTTTGATATTTTTTGGCTATTTTTTGCAAAAGGGAGGTTGGACCCGACGAGGGTTGCCTACGTATCTCACATCCAGTGAGAATCAAACCAGCGTAGTTCGGGCAAATTTGCCAAAATCAAATGTATTTTTTTTTTTGAACAACAATTTTCATTTTTCAAAAATTCGGCAGCATTTCGGTACTATATGGGCATTGGTTTTTCAAAACAAATGGTTACCCTCACTTAGTCCTAACACTGTTGTTTTTTCATTTTCTCTCATTATATACAATCTGGTCAACATGCAAAGCCGAGCAAATAAATACGCAAGTAGCACGTAAGATGCATCAGGATGGTCTTTTCATTTCAGGTCACCTGTCCTAGACGGACCCAACCCCTGTGTTGAGTCCCCTAAGTCAAATGCACATGATGCAAAGAAATGTCCTACTAGGGATCCAACATGAGATTTTGTTCTTCTAGGTTTAAACCCTAGGTTTATTGGTCTAGACCTTGCTTACCCGAACGGACAACTCGAGCCGAGGGGGAGGCAATGTACCGGGGATACAGAAGCTCCGCCGGCTTAGCAACTTATCCAAACCTCATTTTAAATGGGAAAAGACTCTAAATAGAAGAGAAGCTACATGAAGTGCACCCTTCTCCATGATGTAGAAGACTCAGAGAGAGGAAGGGATTCGTAACAGTTTATATATACAGTTCACAGAATATCAAAGCGGTAGAACATTTAACACATATAGCATGGAACATGTAGTAAAATCAGATAAAGCCAAATATAACAATTATACTAAGCTCGAATTCTTGAACCCTAAATCGAAATTCTAGGTTCATTTCCCCAGTAGAGTCGCTAGAGTTGTCACACCTCATTTTTTACACACCCACCCCGAAGGATAGTGTATAAAGGAGTTTTTCCAATTAAAGTGACATTATTCGAAATAGAATTATTTATTTGTTTAGAGTTTCCACTTGGGATAGGATTGGCTTTTGGTTTCCCAAGTCACCGGTTTAACTTGATCCCAAATCGAGGAAAATTTTGACTTTCCAGTTGGAGTCTGCGAACCAGAAATTATGAATAAGGAATTTTGTTGACTCGAGGGAAGGTGTTAGGCACTCCCGGATCCTGTGGTTCTAGCATGGTCGCTTAAATTGTTATAAATGGCTAAAATATGATTTTTTATACATGTTATCCTATAGTGCAATTTAAAAATTATTTACCGCTTTAATTAAATTTTTTAAGAAAGTGAACGTCGTTTAAAAACGTATTTTTGGATCATGTCACATGAAATGCACCCGGATCCTCGACACACTTTTATCTAACGTTTTGGTATTTGGATTTGGGTCGCATGAAATGCACACCCGTATTTAGGAAGGTAAAATTATTAAAAAGCATGCCTAAAGCGACTAACGTGTTATTAACTTTGCGGGAGGCCATGAAAATTTGCTAAATGGCACGTACCGAGTTCAACATATTTTAATATAAACAATTAAAGAGGGCCACGCAATTTATGCATTTATTTGGTGTGGCGCACCTCATTTTATTTTTTTTAAGGCCATCCTAGAGCAAACTATGATTTTTATTGAATTTGTCTCTATAGGGCCCTAATTAATTAATATTATTTACTATTGTTTGAAGATTTTAAGGATTTCGGGCCTCAAGCTCAAGTCCACATTTAAACAAGAAGAAACTTCTTAATTCAAATGTGCTACTTAGCCTAGGAGGCCCAAAATTATATTTAAATTTGAGCAAATAGTCCCTATGAAGATTTTTCGTTTCTTGGCCTCGAAACTGGCCATGGATGAGCAGATAGTCCGGAATTAAGATTGGGCCAGGCGCTGGTGGGATCAAGGCCCAACTAATTAGAGTAGGCTGTAAAATTTTAATCAAATAGCAAATCCAAACAACAATACCAAACTCTGAAATGGGCCTTTTGGCCTGTTACAAAGGAAAATCAGGCCCTTAAAACCAACGACTCTGCTTCTAAAAATGAGATTCATCAAATGGAAAGTTATAGAGTTGTTTAAGTCAGTAGTACCAAATGAACATACTTGTTTAATTGTGAAACTGAAATCCCTATTGAAGCTGAAGCTCAAAACATGATATTCATATAACAGAAACCAGTTATTTCATGTCAATGTAGATACACACACTCATTTTTTGAACTCCACTTCTAATTAACATTTAATCTATTTTTCAACTTTCAAATCAACAGAATACCTAAAAAACTAAGACTGATCGAAACAAAATTAAGCGAAAATGGATGAAATGCATGGATTGTGAGATCGTTCCTGTTGCACATACTCATTTAGCCTGAACTGAGCATTCTAAATGTTAACTAACATGGGAATTTAAACACGTTATACTGAGGCAATCATTATGTTCAAATTACTCAGACATGCTTGACCTCAAATCATTCTACAGCCTATTTGACAATAGCTACAACTTGTTTTGACTTATAAAGTATAACTAAAGCTATAAATGATGATTCAGTCAGTCCAATTAATACAAAGTAAGTAATAGTTTAACTAACACTGTTGAATTAATGTCTAAGTATACAAATCAGAACAATTTCATATAAAATAAAGGAAAAACAAAGAAGTTCTTCAATATTCCTTCTCGAAAAGCAGTCATACACATGTATTAAATCTCACAGCACTTGAGGTTTGAAAATGTATCTGAAATTTGAGGCAAAACAAAGAAAAATGGCCAGTCAGCAATGTCACAGCAGTTCAGCAATAGAAATCAGATGTTTGAGGTAGTGTTATAAGCCCAGAAGCAACATCAACTGACACAGGACCAGTTTCAACCAACGAACCAACCAAAAATAGCTCAAATACACCCAAAATGACTCGAATTTGAACCCAGGAACACTAGGGACTCGGATTAGTAGTTATGCTTGAAATCAATCTAGGAAAACTTCAATATAACAGTATTTTTGGAGTTTTCTATTGCTTTTACTCTTTTTTTTGTTTTTTCTGAAGAAAGACTGAATCTGCGATGAAGTTTTTTGTTTTTTTGAACTCGAGGAGTTCAGATTTTTAGTATTTGAATTTGAAATTCAAATTTTTGAAGCTAGAACTTGCAGAAAATGTTTTGTGGGGAATTTTAGATGCTGGAACTTTTGGGAATTTTTCAGATGCTCAAAAACTTGTTAAAGAAGACAAGGGGACTGCCTTTTATAGGCAGAAATGAGGGGGAAGCTTCCAGATTTCACTCACTCCTTTTTCCCCTCTTTTATTTTCAGTTTTTATTCATTAGTCCCTAAAATTTTAGCTTGTTGCCCAAGTTCTTACCCCTAAATTACATAGCCTAGTTAGATTAAAACCCCACCCCTTTTACCTTAGTCAGCCTTTGACTATAGTTAAACTAACCAATCTAATTCAGCTATATCCAAACAAACTAAATTAATTAAAAACTAACTAATAGAAACAAATAAGGAATTACTAGTTAAATCAAACACTAAAAAAAATTAAACAATGCCTAAACATGATTGACTAAAGCAAATAAGACTATACTAAATTGAGACAAAACACAGATTCAACACAAAAACTAATATCAAAATCTACTAAAACAGGATCAAAATAAAATTAAACTAATAATAAAAACAGTAGAAGAGCAGAATGAACAACAACAAAAAATTAAACTAAAAGAAACTAATATGAACCATTTAATTGAACAAACACATAATCGAATGAGAACTAATCCACACAACTACGATATATGAAAAGTCAAAAGACCTAAATCGAAAAATCCAACTCAAACCGGAAGTGAAAGACAAACAATTTGCATAGGAAGAAAACAAATAAACAGACACATAAAAAAAAAGAAATTGAGAAGCTTACTCATTTTCGACCCTAAGTGCATTAATTTGAATCTGGCCCCAAAAAATAATATTATATGTTTATTCCATGTCAAAATAAGCACATAATATCATTTTTAGGACCATTGGACACTGATAATCGTGAGTTGCGATTCAGACTTTGCTTGAACATTTTTAAAGTTTTAGATGGATTTGGGAACAATAGCTTGGGGATTCAAGTAGAAGAGAGTGAGGGGAGTATGGGGTGTGAGTTTGGTAGGATTTGGGTGGCGGCGCCGCGGTGGTGGCGGCGCCTAGGGTTTGGTATATTCGAGGAATTCCAGTGACTTTCGAGGAAAGCCAATGGTGGCATAGGCATGAGGAGGACAAGGCGGAACTTTGGTGTAAATTTAGTGGCCATCTGAGAACCACCACCATCGTAGGGCGATTTCCGGCGGCGGTCCAGGGCGGAGGGTGGCGGAGATGGGGAGGGACAGTAGATACGAGGAAGATGGCTTTTGTCTCTAAATTTCTGAAGGATTTTTGACACTTTTATTTAAAATCTGTGATTGAACTAGAGACGTTGGATTAGAGTGGATGGATGGCTTAGATTTAATTTGGGCACTCACTAATTCAAACGACGTAGTATCCTTCTTATACTACATCGTTTTATTAGTATCAAGGGCATGGTCATGTGGACCGAGTAGGGGCACATTTGGACTGGGCAATTTGAACGGGTTTGGGGGTTTGGGGTCGAATTTATGGCCTAAAGAAGGGTGGCCTGATCCCCTTTTCTTCATTTCAATTTCTTTTTATTTGTTTTCTTATTTTTTCTTTTTTTATTTTTTTGAATTTTGGATTTTATTAAGTGCAAAATTAAAAGTAGCCAAAACATGATTTAATTCTGAAATGAGACTAATTAATTCTCAAAAATTAAACAAATCCTAGTTTAAAAAGGAAACTTAAGAAAAAAAATCAAAAATTGGAAGTAAAACAATATAAAGGACTATTTTTAATTATTTTCTCCTAATTTCAATGATGTTAATTAATATAAGAGTCTATAATTGGTCCTAAATGCAAGTATGCTATTTTGTAATTTTTCTTTTCATTTTTATGACAACTAAAATTGCACAAAAAAATGCAAACAAAACACAAAATCATGTAGTTAATTCCTAAAAATTCAAATACTTAAAAGAAAATTTCTTATTTTAATGAATTCTATAGGAGTAATTTAAGCGTGGCAAAAATCACGTGTTCACATATACGAGCACAATAACAACTAATAGAAGCTGAACAGATAATAAAGGGAGGGGAAACATGCTAAGGAGAGTACAAGATAAAGAAAAATGTAACAGTAAGAAACCACATCAGATAATATGCTTTGCACCAATGAAAGTATTAAACACAGTAAATATAAGTGCACGGCATCACCCTTCGTGCTTTTACTCTCAACCTCACTATAATAATTAATAGAAATGAAACGACATCACCCTTCGTGCATTAACTCTCATCCTCACCACACAAACAAAAGAAACGACACGACATCACCCTTCGTGCATTAACACTCACATATCATGGCACAGAATCACTCTTCATGCTCTAATTCTCACTCACAGAACATTGCACAGTATTACCTTTCGTTCTTTAACACTCTCCCTCACCAAAATAATGAACAGTAACAAAAGAGAGATAGAAATATCAAGAACCAGTCTTACTTCAATATTTAGTTCCGCAATACCAACCTCAACTTTTAGTCAATACTCAATCATTACCAAATTTCGTAAAACATGATAAAAGTTGCTCAACATAATGAATACCTAGTCTAAGCATGAACAATATGATCAAAGAATACAACAGTTACAAGAATAAGACTCATTCGGATGCTATGACTCGACAACAGCGCATAGGTGCTCGTTACCTCACCTATCTGTTGTACTCAATATCCAAACACGTAGCAAATAGGCAAATACTACCTAATTCCTCAAGCCAAGGTTAACAACGACACTTACCCCTCTCCAATGGCCAAACTTACAGCTCAATTATAGCTTTTCCCTTCACACAAGCCTCTGAACCAATAGAATCTAGCAATTTACCAACCAAACGATTCAAGTAAAGCCTTAGGATCTACCGACGATTGCAAAGAATTCAATTTAGGCCATTTTTGAAAAAGTCAACACCCGGGCTCGCTTGGTCCAAACCCGAAATTCAAACCATAACCCAATTACCCATTCACCCACGGGCCCGGATATGCAATTAGTTTTGGAATCCGACCTCAATTTGAGGTCTAAATCTCCAATTTATCAAATCCCTAGTTTCTACATGAAAATTCCAAATTCCCCCATGAAAACCTTAGATTTAAGGTTGAATCTTAAGAAAAAATAGTGGAAGATTGAAAGAAACTAGTTTAGAATTACCTATAATTGATTTGGAGAAGAAAAAGTCTTTAGAAAATAACCTTTTGTGGTTTAGGGTTTGAAAATTTGGGAAATGAATCATAATCCTATCTAAGTCATCTTTTATTCAGCTGCAGGTATCGCACCAGAAATCAGCAAAACCCAAAATTCTCCGAAATGATCCGAAACCACCCCGAAATTCATCCGGAACCTCCCGGACACAAACCATATAAGAATTCAATCATGAAACATACCACGAATCTGCTCGTGCACTCAAATCGCCAAAATAACACCTAGAACTACGAGTTGAACACCCAATCAAATGAAAAGTTTAAGAAAGCTTTGAAAGCGCTATTTTCACAACTAGACGTCCGAATCACGTCAAACTAACTCCTTTCTCATAAAATTTCAAAAACAAGTCTTAAATATTAAAATGAAACTATACCTGGCTCCGGAACCAAAATATGGAACCGATACCAGCGAGATCAAACATCAATAATTTCTTAAAAACAACAAAATTTTCAGACTTTATATTTTCAACAAAAACTCATAACTCGGGCTAGGGACTTTTGAATCCGATTCCGGGTATATGCGCAAGTTTTATATTTCAATACGGATCTATCGGGACTATCAAAATACGAGTCTGGGTTCGTTTACCAAAAATATTGACCGAAGTCAACTCAAATGAGGGTTTTAAGCAAAAAAATTTATTTTTATCAACTTTCAACATAAAATCTTTTCGGAAACACCTACAGACCACGCACGCAAATTGAGAAGGGTAAGATGAAGGCTTAAAAGTGCGAAATTGAGTTCTGAAACACAAGATAACCTTTCGGGTCATCGCACAGTAACTTGAGCCTGATCAGGCAGGGTTAACAATGAAGCTAGGGTGGCTAAAGCATCTGCCTTATTTCTTTCTTTTCTTGGCACATGTTGAATAGTCATGTCATTGACCCACCCCATTAATTTATTAGCATAATTGTGATAAGGGAGTAGTTCAGGTTTTTTGACCTCGTAACTATCTAAAAGTTGATTGACCATTAACTGGGAGTCATCAAAGACTTGCAATGCAATTGCTTCATATCTACAACCATTTCAAGCCCAAGTATTAATACTTGATACTCAACAACATTGTTGGAACCAAGTTGTGTCACCATAAAAGAGTAGGGCAGAACTTTACTTTGAGAAATGAAAAATACTACACCAGCACCAGCTCATCCGCGATGTGCAGCGCCATCGAAGTACATCTTCCATGGAGGTTGAACTTCAATGACCATTGCATCCTCATCAGGTAGTTCGCTAGTTAGCTCCTAATCATCAGGTATAGGTTGATCTGCCAAGAAGTCCGCTAACACTTGTCCTTTTTGTCCCGCCCCAACCTCGGGAGGCGTGACCGGCGCTCAATCGAGTGACCCCAACTGAGCAAGCCTTACCAAATACTATCTACCCAACTCAATACGAATAAGAGGACCATACTTTCATTTATTCAACAAAGGGAGATAGTATATTCAACATTTTTAGTTCATTTTAGATCACAACATTAAACTATAGATAAGTTAGTTTCAAAGGTTCCCATAGAGTTACAATTCATAGGCAACGTAAGTTTAAATTTACAACATGGATAGCACGCCTATTAAATGCCCACACATAACCCACATACAGTCTACGGAGCCTCTAAGGATACAAAAAATAAATGTGACAACGTCGGCAACAAGGCCCCGTCTATACCTCAAAAGTGAAAGTCCAAAATAAGAAGATGTGCAATATAGCCCCTTGAAGGAGAAAGGGGATCCCCAAGATCTTTGGGAAGGAGAATGCTCCGCTACACACGATCGGCACTATCCGCTTTGGAGCCACCTACATTCATTTAAAAATGTAGCGCCCCTGGCAAAAGGGACGTTAGTACCATGGAATAGTACTAGTATGTATAACTAAAAACCATTTTACTAGAAAGAACTACCAAGCAATGACAAGTAAATCACATAGGTGAATCAAATATGCAAATCATAAAATCATTCACATAGTTCCCATAACTTAGTTTGGGGCATTCCTTACATACGTTCATCATTGTTTTCAATACCACTGCTATCTTGAGCGGAGTCCGATCATGACCCGACCGGCTAGGTTGCCTCATTTGAGGCATGTATCTCAATCACTATTTCATTTCCTCTATCCGGAGTTCAATATCAGCATATTACAACCATGTGTGCGACATGGTGTCCGATCACGACCCGATCAGCTAGGTCTCCTTATCTAGGCGTTGTTCCTTTCCCGTTACTCATCACAGACGATTCTTTATTTCACATATATCATATCAATTCCTTGGCACTTAGGGCCACCATTATCACATCGTTTTCCATTTTTAATATTCATCTTGCAAGTTGTGATCATAGACATATACAAGAGTAGTTTAAGTTGCAAGCACAGGTAAGTGACCACATAGCTAGCATGAATAATTCTCAGTTTCAATCTTGGCCTATAGCCTAAGCATTTCGACACATAATTGTATTCTTCATACTTTTCTGAATTTTCAAGAATGGTACATTACATCACATTGAGGCACATCCTTCACGTATATGTGTAGATAATTGCAAATTAATTAATGTGCAATAACAATCAATACATTAGCCAGTTCAAACCTTACCACACTTTCGTAAATGCCCACGGAGCTCAGTTTCTAATAAAAGGGGGTTTTACCATACATACCTCAATATAGCTTCCCTTGCTCTTTACAAATTTTCAGAACTCTTATCGCTTCGATCTATTATTTAAGAATTACAAATTAATCCGAGAATTAGAGACGAGGTTGAGATTCTATCTTGGTTCGTGCATAATATCAAACACTAAAGGTGCATTATGATCTTAGGCCCCTTTTGAGAGAAATTTCTATCCTTTTATACCCCAATTGCTGCCTTTTTAGTTTACTAGCTTCCAATACCCTAATTTTTGACATGCATGCAAGGAATTAATTCTTATACCCATGAATTACCTTACTAATGACCCCTTATAGCTGAGTGTAGAAATAATAACTGAGGTGATGAAGCCTTACCTCTTGGGATGAAAATTTAGTTACCTTTACTTGATTATCTTCAAAGATTCAGCAAGGTTTCATGGAGTAATTTGGTGGGGGGAAACTTTCTCTCACTTAGACCCCCTTCCCTCACTCTAGAAATGTCCAGAAAATTGCTCAAAATAAGCTATAATACCAAATATAACGATGGGGGCATCGGGTTAAAAATTAGAAAATTGGAGCCCTGAGTCGAATCTATGATCGCAAAGTGGAAATGCGGGCCGCATATTAGACCGCAAAAAGGTTCCCAAAACCTGAACCTTCTGCTTGGGTATGTAACGAAAATGTGGTCCGCATACCCGTTCTGCGGTCGCATTATGCACCACAGAACTGACCTTCACAAGATCCCAAGGAAATTATATGACGACTATGCGGTCCGCATATCGGTTATGCGATTGCATAGTGGACCGTATTTTTAACCTCAAATTAGCTAACACCCTGACTCACTCTGCGGCAGAAATGCGGTCCGCATACCTGGTATGCGACCACATTCTAGACCGCATATTTGTACTTTTCTGGGAAACTTGATTCTTGGTTTTTAAATGCATAGATCAGCTCAAAGGGTCCGAACATTTTGTGAGTTTCTATCACCTGACCCTAACTAGGCACTACGAGGTTCGGGTTTAGAGTGGAAATTTTTCACGGGGCCTCACACTTTTATAGCCTTTTGAGGGATGTACACAATTTCAAATTGTTGAAACTAGAGGTACCACCTTGCTAGTCGATCAATACATACAGGTTTTGACATCACGAACTTGATGGGTTTTGCTCTAGAAACCAAACGAATGACATGAGCTTGAAAATAAGGCTTCAACTATTGGATTGAGAAGACTAGCGCCAAATATAAATTTTCGATTGGCGAATAATTTAGCTCATTTGGTGTCATCATCCTGCTCAAGTAGTAAAGGGAGTTTTCTTTTCCTTCACTATTTTTTTGGGCCAACAACGCTCCAACTGACCTTTCTTGTGCTGAAATGTAGAGTATCAGCAGCTTTCCAAGTATAGGGGCTGCCAAACTATAGGCTTCATCAAATAAGTTTTGATACTTTTAAAGGCATTGCTACAAGCTTGGTCCCACTTGAAACGAACACCCTTCTTCATGAGGCGACTAAATGGTTGACACCTCCCAGTTAGGTTTGAGATGAATCTCCTAAGGTTTGCTAGCTTTCCTTGCAGACTTTTCAGTTCATGAATATTGCGAGGCTCGGGCATTTTCAAAATGGAATCCACTTTGGCTTGATCAATTTCGATCTCTCGATATCGGACAATAAAACCAAGGAATTTTCCGGAAGCAACCCCAAATGCGCATTTCAATGGATTCATCCTAAGTTGGTACCTTCGGAGAAACTCAAACATCATTCTCAAGTCTCTCAAGTGGTCACTCTTCTTTCAGGATTTTACTACCCTCAACATAGCATTCGACATTTTTGCGGAGAAGGTCGTCAAAAATATTCTGCATAGCCCTTTGATAAGTAGCACCAGCGGTCTTAAATCCAAAAGGCATTACCTTGTAGCAATAAATACCCTTGGGGTGTAGAATACAGTAAGCTCTTCATCTTTTGGTGCCATGCAAATTTGGTTATAGCCTGACGAACCATCCATAAACGAGATTGCCACATACCTAGTAGTAGCATCGATCATCATCTCTGGGATATGAAGTGGAAATTCATCTTTGGGACAAGCATTGTTGAGAACCCTGAAGTCAACGCATATTCAGATCCATCCATTCTTCTTCCTTACAAGGACAATACGTGAAACACATGTTGGGTATTTGAATTCCCGAACAAAACCAACTTCAATGAGTTTGTTAACTTTAGTTTCAATTAGGGGAACCAAGTCCGGCCTAAAGCGCCTTTGAGATTGCTTAACAGGACGAGCGCTATTCTTGGGTGCAAAGCGATGGATGATAAAGTCCAAATCCAATACTAAAAAGTAAATGGACACGGTCATATGCAATATAATTTACCCAACTATGAGTCGGGGTCGAACCCATAGAGAACAATATGTAGACGATTAGGAATGTAAGAGAATTATCACTTGCTATGCAATACCAAACACTTAGAATTGGTTTTTGAAAATATTTATGTCAAAATGCAAAAATATAAACTAACCTAGAAAGAAAGTAAATTGATCAATGACTACAAGTATGGATACATGGGGAATTACACTCGAATAACGATCCAATGTATTTCACGATTTTATAAATATGAGCGATTTTATGTTAAATAGCCTCGGGTAATAATTCTCTATTAGCATCATCAAAAAACTAACAAGACTTACTAATTGAATTATCCCTAAAACTATTAGGAGATTAAGCACACCCGGTTTTGGCTACAAGTAGTTCAATCTTATCCCTAGGTAGAATCTATAAAATTAAGGTTAAAGCCTCAAGTTCTTATTAAGTAATCTTTCCCAACCGCAAATAATATTTTCCCAAAATTAATTCAAAGTTAATGGGCGAGTCCTAGGGTTAGCTAATCACTTTGGAAACATTAAAGAAACAATAGCTCACTTCATAAAAAGATAAAAACTGTTCAATACATAAGCACAACAAGATATTTAATACACACTTTAAACATGAATATTTCCATAAATAAGATTCAAGTGTTGGATAAAATAATACACACATAAATATACAACACAAAGCAAGGAAATGAAGAAATGAGCATATATGAGTAAGAAATTCTCAACCAAAAGCTTCAAATCTTTAAGACCCAAGTATGTATGCAAGAACCCTAGAATCCAAACTTGTTCTCTCTAGTACAAATATTGAAACTGTAAGGCCTCGTGAAATTTTCACTCATAAACCCAAAATCTCGTAGTGCATAGCAAGGAATTAGAAAATTTATAAAATTCTTCATTGCGAGCGAGCCGCAGTTCGGACCTTTTGGATTGATCTGTGAATTAAAAAGTTAAGGAATAATATTTTCCAGAAAAGTGCATTTCTGCGATCCATTATGCGGTTGCATAATAGCTATGCAGACTGCATAGTCGCCGCAGAGTGAGGCAGTTTGTCGGTTAGTTTTGAGGTCAACTATGCCGTCTATTATGCGATTGCATAATCAATATGCGAGACGCATTGCCGCCGCATAGCCTCCTTGGATTTTTGTATAGGGCAGTTCTGCGGTGCATTATGCGACAGCAGAACAGGTATCCAGACCGCATATTGTTCGCTTATCCAAGCACTCTGTTCAATTTCAAGGGCTACTTTTGCGGTCCATTTTTTGGGCCGCATGTCAGTTATGCGATCACATATGCGACCGCAGAATGAGTCGGGGCTCCTATTTTCTAACTTTTAAAACCCGACCCCATCTCATTAAAAACACCTCATTAGACCCTTTTATGCTATTTTCTACTGCATTTAGAGTGAGAGTAAGAGTTCTAGAGGGAGAAAGTGATCCCCACCAAGCTTCTACTCAATCCTTGCCCCAAATCATTGATGATTATCAAGTAAAGTTACTAGGCCTTCATCCTAAGAGGTAAGAACTATGCGCACGTGATTTTTGCCCTAAGCAAATAGTTCCCAAAAATTCAAACAAAACAACTTCTTTATTATTTTATAATTTTTGTGAATTTTGTGGCATTTTTGGTAATTGTTGCATTTTATTTGTGCATTTTAATACATATGAAAAATACAAAAATACATTGGCATTTAGGTTTAATTTCATATTTTAGTGCCAATTAGTAGTTAAAATTGTTAGAACAAAAATGAAGAAAATAACAAAAATAGTTTACTTTTGCATTTTAATTATTTTAATTATGAATTCGTCACGGAATAGTTTTTAAAATAATTTTAGGAGTTAAAAAGTTTAACTTTGACTTATATTAGGTCTTTGTTTTAATTTTTTACATTTTTATAAAAACAGGAAAAATAAACACAAATGAAAACATTGAAAAATAAAAGAAGAAAATTACAAGGAAAATTCAGAAAAAGAAATAAAAAGGAAAACAATTAAAAAATGTGGCCTTAATTGGAAAGTAAATTTGGGCCATTTTTGCATTATTTCTGCCTGGCCCAAGTCGTTTACCCGCCCACACCAACCTAGCCCAATGTCCCCTGCCCGGTCCAGCCCCTTAATGTCCAAATAATGCCATTTCACGTCGTTAAATCTGAGCCCTCCATTTCCCTGATCCAACGGTCCAGGATCTATATCTATATTAAATAAAATTATCCAAATATCTTCAGTAACCCTAAGACCAACATTATCCTCATCGTACCCATGTCCCTATCCGCCTCCACCACCGTATCTCCGCCGGAGACGCCGCCGCCGGCGAACGCCACCACCGCCAATCCGCCCAAAAAATACACATAGATTCCCCTTCTCCTCCTCTACTTGAATCCACTGGCCTTTTCTTTCAAACTCTACTGGAACTCGTCGAATATTCGTTCAAAATTTTCCGGCCACGATGCCACCTCTTCCAAACCGCTCCAAACTCACACCAACGACTCCCCTGACTTCCCTCAACCCAAATCCATAACCACCTTCCCTCGAATCTGGCCAGAATTGCCCAAATATCCATTTTAATTTTTCCGGCCAAAACCCTAAAATGCTCAAAGTGCATGCAATTGACGCCAAAGGGTCCCTGGGCCTCCTTCGTAAGGAATTGGTCACCAATAGAGCTTAAACGACCCTAGGAATGGTCGAATTTGGATATAATGCGACTGCCCCAAGTTTTCTTTATCAGTGAGTTTTTCTTAATGTTCTGATTTTATGTCTATCAGTTGGTTAATAATTCTTTCTTTTCTTCTTTTCGTTCAAATTGTTTGATTCCTTGAGGTTTTGTTCGTAATTGATTTTGACTGCACGCTTGTATGTGATTTGAGTCCTGTTGTATTAGTTTAATCTCTATTTCAATTTCTTGGTTCATAATAGGGTCTAGGTCCTAATTTACTGTTGGTTTAATTGATTAGTCGGATAAGTTTTCTTCTATAATTGATCATACGGTGATGTCGTTTAAATTCAGTAGCTTTAATTTCAGTTAAATTCATGTGTGATGCTCGTTTTGATGCCTGTTTATTTTGGTCTCTCTTTTTCTGTTTTGTTTCATCTTTCTTATCTGATGATTTTGTGATTAGTCTGTCAATTAGCCTATTCTAATATTGATTGTTAATTGCATTTGGTGAAGTATGATTTAAGGTTAATTAGTAGTTTGGTGCAGTTTTAATATTCAACTATAGTTAGATTTTAACTTAGGTAAAAAGGATCAAGTTTACATAGTTGGTAATTGTAGGGTTGTTCGGGGGTATTTTTGGCTTTTTGACAGTAGGATAGAATACTGCAGAATTATCTAGATCTTTCTAGAATAAGGCTCAGGTCAGATTTTATTAGACTTAGGATAGTGACTTGTGACACAAGTAAAAAACTGGAGGACTGAATTGAAAATAACATAGGGACTAAAATACAAAACTAAAACTTGATTGTTCACCCTATTTTGTGCCTATAAAAAGGCAATGCCTTTGCCTTGTTTCACAAGTTTAAGGACCCCTGGAAAAATCAGAAGTTTTCAGCCTCCAAAATTTCCCCCAAAAGCTCTCTCTAATTTTCAGATCGAGATTTGAAATTCAAACATTCAAAAATCCAAAAACAATAGAAAATCAGTAGAAAAACCAAAAATGGTCACTGTTTCATTGAAAGTTTCAGTTTAATTTCAGCTTTCATAGTTCTAAGTTTGGTGTTTGAGGTTCAGAGGTCATTTGGAATAATTTCGAGTAGATTCAAGGTGTTTTTAGTTGAGTTTTGATCTACTGAAGTATTCTGGTGTGTTTTCGAGTATATCTGGATGTATTCAAGTGGTTTGTAGTTGATTCTTCTGATTCTGCTTGATTTCAAACTTATTCTGGATTATTGAACCAAGTTGATGGGCTGTTGATCGAATTTTTGCTTATTCTTGTTGCTGATTGTTGCTGCTATATCTACTGTGCTGTGTTTGGAATAGTTTTCCAGCGAAAATATTGCTGACTTCCTCTTCTTCTTCTGAATTTTTCATCTCAGGTACACATTCCTGAATTCATTCCCATGTAACTGTGAATTGAAGTTGGAATAGAGAAATGCATTAGATCTATATGCAAAGATGATCTTCTGTTGTTTATAGTTAATTAGCTGCTTCTTAATTAAGTTGTTTTGTTGTCATTTAGT